>CAIGRS010341998.1:0-25781 GCA_903798395.1 Fraxinus floribunda
TCTATAGACGAAATAAAAACACAGAAGTAGGTTCCAATAATTATAAAGAGAGAAGTAATCAATTAAGCAAGAGATTGTTAAGACTTTATTGTAGCAATGGATGGGATATCGACGTGACAGAGGAGTCATGTGACACATCCATACAAAGTATTATGGTTGGAACATTGAATACCATGAACATAGTCTGTTTCAAGGCTAAGAGAGAATTTAAGTCACCCAGCTAGAAAATGGAAATATATAAGGGACAGAATATATAAGTATAGAATTTGGAAATTATCAAAGACAAAATCTCATAATATTTAACACAACTTACAATTTCATTGAGCACCTTGATTCTACATTGATCTTCAATAGAAGATTAGTCCGAGACTGATGATTAACTCTGCTAGGCATCGAACATTGATTAACAACCCCAGAATCAGCCAGATGTATTCACTTTAAAAGACCTTAAAATATTTTTTCATGTTAAATAACTTTTATGAGTAATTACTAATTTTTAATCACAACAATTGTTTAATAACAAACTGTAAATGTCACAGTTTTTTCTCTCTCAAAGGAACTTGGGTGCCCCAGAATTATTCGCTTGAATGTTTTCACACATCTTATCTACCCTAATAAGTGGTGGATCCCACTTATCGTGTTTTGTCTACACAATAATGGAAATGTGTTCAGCATGCAATTCGAAGCGGGCTTTGTGTAACCATTCATTGTTGGTTAGGTAGAGAAGAAATAATTATTCGTTTCGGTGAAATTTTGTAATATTAAGTTTAGAAAATGAAGTTTATCATACTCATTCTCGTTCACTCAATTGTTTTTTTCTACACAACAATTCATAATATAAAAAAGGGAATATGCTCACTTGAGATGTCTCCAAGTTTTTGATAATATTTATTACCACACTTATCAAGACCCACAAGCATTGCCCCTATGAAGTGAATTTTCAGTTGGCTGAATTAGTAGAAAAAAATAAACTAAAATTTCAGTTGATGGTAGTCATTATGTAATCATCTCATCTCCTTGTATAAATAATAAATGGTTTGTACTTCTAAAACTTAGTTTTGGATTTTGTTAGAATTGTTGAAATCTTCACCAACCTTTATATGACCAAGTTGTGTTGCATTCTTGAATTGGGAATTGGAATAGGGTGACCTGCTTTGAAACATTGGAAGAACCATTTTTCAACAGGATTGTAGTTCAATGGTCCATAAATGTAAACTGGCTTCAGAGAAGTATAATTTACGCCTCTTGATTCCAACAAGCTCTCTGTCTCAAGCTTTCCCTTATGTCGGCCTCAACATTTATTCTATGATGCATGCCTAATATCGAACCCATAAGGTGTGATACAAAGTCATTGCTCACATATCTGAGAGAAACATAGCACAAGTTAAGAATATATTTTCCTTTTTTGTCTGTTCTCAACTGGAAAAGGAAAAAGGTAAAAAAGTATTCATTCACTTACCTAACTCTTAACTGGTCATTCCTGTCCCCACTCTTTACTAGAAATAGAGGGGGATGTTTAAGAGGGGGAAGTGAATAAAAGGATGTTTTTACTGAACAGTGCTCAGCATATTTGCAACTGCACATGCAAATAAGACAGATAAGTAATTCAAGAATACAATTGTAAATACTAAGATAAACTAAGTCGCTTTTCTCATCTAATTTGAAGAGCAAATATGGGGTGAAAGAGGATAACCTATTGCATGGAAAGGTTGCACACTATGGATATTTGACATCTAAAATGAAATAAAAGATAAGACAAGCTTTATTGATAAAGATAAATCAGATCCTATACTTCTAACATATTTCATGAATATATGGGTACATGGCCATCATATATGCCTAGTATTAAGAAACTTTAATATGCCTCAAAAGTATCCCTTCAACTTCAATGCTTTCATACTTCTCATTTGTTGCTTTCAAAACCAGCTTCAAGTCTTCTATTTGAGTCTTGTAGTTTTCATTCTCAATTTGAATTAACAATAGCTATTCTTTGACTTTTCTCGCCTTGAAGAAACTTCATGCAAGGCTGATGCTAAACTTTTCATTGCTTTCTTGCTCTTCTCTTCTTCATCTATAAAATTTTCTAAGTCATTTATGAGCTTATGTTTTTCTTCCAATAACGTTTGCACACTGTCAGTTGCAAGCTTCTCATTGTTTGAAGCCTAAATTATCTCTTCTTTAACAACTTCAAGCTCATACACATGATATTCAACTTTTTTCACCATTTGAGAAGCTTTTTCCTTGGCTAGTTCAAAGTTGCATTATGATTCATCAAGATCCTCCACATGCTTTCTAATTGTGTTTCCAGCTATCCCACTTATTCTTTGAGGAATGTGATCTCAGATTTTGCATCGTGCAATGAATCATTGCTTCATTCAAGTTGTCTTGTGACAGATTCCACAGATTCTAAAGTAGATCTCTCCAATTTCTTTGCTTCCTCCACTTGAATTTCTAACTCATGAACCTTTTTCTGCTACTCCTCCACTAAATTATATGCATAAGATTCAGCTTTATGCAGCCTCCAAATCGATATTAAGTTCATCTAAGGTAGCCTCTTTCTCTGACAATTTCTCTCCTCATTAATATTTATCATTTCAAGTTCTTATCTCAAAAAATCAATCTCCCATTTCAATACTTCGACCAACTTGTTGTTCTCATTAGCTTCCATTTAGATTCGCTCATCAAGCATCGATTTCAACTGAACCAGATCGTAGAAAGAATCTCCACTTTTTCTACATGAATCTCTATATTTTTTAATGTATCCTTAGCATAGCTAAGTGCCAGGTTATTTTGCATCAGCAATTATAGCCAACTCTTGCTTCACCTTATCAAGTTCCTGATTGGTTGATAGGAGAGTTGCCACAACTAATGCATGTTGGTTTCTCACTGCTTCAATATATCTCTGCCATTCCTCATCCTTCTTTTAGGTTGCTTCAATGCCAGCTTGTCCCATCTTAACTGCTCTAAACCTTTCAATCTCAATATTCTCTTAAGCTCGCTTTTGAGTAGCTAAAAGCCTCTCATAGTTTCCCATCCGCTTTCCCAGCTAACCTTTATGCCTTAATCAATTCATCAAGAGTTTTTTCTTTTTCTTTCTCAACCAAAACTAATTCTCCTTGGCCTACTTGAGATTTTTCCCAATGAGATTTAATTCCTCATGAAGTTCCAATAGCGTTGAAGTCCAAGCTGGTTTTTCTAAGGAAAAGAAAAAAACAAAGTCAAACAATGTAATAATACAACAGTGGCAAAATTTCAACCACTACTATAACCAAATGCAGTCATTGAATTTTACTGACACTTACATTAGGTGTTGTACTAAGCTTTGGAGACCACCCGTCTACAACAAGCATTGGAGTGACCAGTTTTGGAGGTCAATCAACTGAAAGTCGAGAATTTTGTAGGAAATTGGTCAAATTAGCATCAGATTTGGCTACTCCTCTGCCCAACTTGATGACATAGGAGTTGCTGGTAATGCTCTTTTGTTGTGAGTTTGTAATCACGAAACTTTAATTGCCACGTTCCATTATCAAAATTTCATTATTCAAACAATGGAAGATCTAGCCAATGCACGGTAGTCAAAAATCAAATGAAATAAAATATTGATTATTATCCAAAGAAAATTTTCCCACAGAAATCACCTATTACAACAAGAACTAAGTAAGTCAAGATTACGCTTGAGAACAAAAACAAAATTCAACAATGATCAAGGATTGTATTAAAAAGCAAAGTAATTTTCAACTTATGTACATTATGTACAAACAATCCAAACCAAAGAATAACTCCAATTCATATCCTCGTACATACATACAAAAACACAAAACACTGTAGAATACAATACTTACTTGGACTTGGACTTAGTAGACATGATGGATCGAAAGCAGATTCTACAGCAAAAAGGCAAACGAAGCTAAGAGTGGGTTGAATTGAATAGGAGAAGCCAAAATTCAGCTGACATTATTATCTTCAGTAAGAGAATGTATGTGTGTATGATAATGTGTGTGTGTGTGTGTGAGAGAGAGAGAGCGAGCGAGCGAGTACCCTTCGTGCTAATCATATTCCACAAACAATTAGTACTCAAAGTGGGATGTTGACAAAATGAAGCTCAACTATATGCAAACTCATTTCATGAAGAAAACCACATACTATATAACAACCCATAGTCACATTCATGGGAAGTAAATGATTCGTATGTTAAAAAATATTCACTTTGCACGAAACAGAAGATTTTGCGGCTAATTTCAAACTGAAGAAATACCTAAGTAAGCTTTAAGAAACACAAAATTGAAGTAATGGTTTGATCTTAGATAGAAAGATTGGCACATTTGCTCGACCCCACTAAGAAAATGGTAGTATAAACTGAAACATGAGTTCTGCAATTAAACGACAAAATCATTTATTCCTTCAAATTCAAAACCCCTATAATAAATATTAAAATTCATAATTCATAATACGAAATTAATAAATGAAGACACACCAACTCCAACTAAAGTATATCAGACCACTGCTTTATATTAGGAGTTCTTACACCCACTTTTTTCTCAGCCCGAGCATATGAATCCTGATTCATAAAATAGAATGAGAGATTAAATCATCTAAACTATACAAACAAAAGTCTAGAATCCACTTCTCAAGCATGCAAATGAAACTTGATTCACCAAACAGAAATAAAAAAAATTAAATCATTTAATCACACACTCACAATCATACAAATGTACAACCTTCCCTCACAATATGGCTCAAAAACATTGTTTTTTTTTTCCAGCGCCCAAGAACATATTAGAAACCTAAAAAAATTAGATTACTGCTTAAAATGTAATGCCGACATTAAAATATGTAAGTCCAATTAGCTCCCATTCCAATGATCCTCGTAAATGAAAAAGCTACCACAATCCCTATTTTTCATGACATTTACACACATTTTTAAGAGATTTTCCTATATACCAAATTCAATCATAAATACTGTACATGAAGAACAACTCCCAGAAAACCAAGTAGCCAAACTATAGTAGCTTTGCTGCCCTGTTGTGTCCTAGATCTCGAACTTCATTGTCTTATTATTGGCCGCCATTGTGAGAAAAAGGCTGCTCCGATCGTGGATTCCTACACAATCAATCAATGTTAATATGTTGATCATCATTGTATGTAATTAATTGTTGATTATCAACCATTGTAGTGTGAAACCAACCCATAAACTCAATTTGATAAAAAAAAAAACAAATTACTTGGAGAATTGGCCCTTAACAAAGCGTACCACAAGGCTAGATTTACCCGTGCCCATGTCTCATAGTAATATCTGAGAAATGAATTCACCTAAAAAAATCCACATAGACCCCAAAAAAATGAAGTTAATTAATTCAAAATTAGGGCTTACAAGTTTTGCATTGAGATTTTTGTGACTCTTCTTAGCCAGATTGTTGGATTTGGCTCCTTCGGATGATGAAGATAAATTGTTCAATAAAAAATCACCACCAGCAAAGTACACAATAATTTATAAAGCCTAAGAATCATCTTTTTTAGTTAAATAGCCTAAAGATGCAAAGACATGGAGAATACAATTTGTAAACTACTCAAAAGACATTATTGCCATGATTCCCCTTTCAATTTTCGTTTAGCCTTAATTCATGTTTGGCTTCCCTATCGTAAGCCAAAGTCAGACAAAGAACAAGATGGAAGGAAGAAAGCTAGCAATAGATTGAAGGATCCTGCTAATTCAGATGTTGATCATGCAGTCACAGGTATTTCTAAAGAAAAGGGAAAAGTTGGAAACTATGATTTCTTCCAAAACCTTCTCATGAGGGATGCAGATAAGAGATCCAATGATATGGGTTGCATACTCCACAAGTTCATGAAAGTTATTTTACAGAGATGGCCTCTGCAAAATAATGTGCATCCTTGAATATCAAATCAAATGGTGTGAAAAAAACAAAATGCAACTGATGTTTTCCTTGTAACTGAAAGGAATACTGGAAATTATGTTGCATCAACAAGGATAATTTTAAAGATGGAGAAATTGTCCATGGAGTAATTAAGAGGAGCAGCTTAAATGAAGATTTTTCAATTCCACAAAGAGTTAAAGGGCAGAAGAATTACTCCCAAACTACACTTTCTAATCTTGTTACCCGACGGTATAAAAGTGAGCTTCTATGAGATTTTAAAGCCTGAAGGCAGTGTTATGTTAGTATTTATGTAAAACGTGATGGGGTAGGAGTTTGAAGCTTGAAATATATTACCAATGACAATAACTTTAGAGCTTTGCATCTGTAACTTAGCTAAAAGAGTTCATTAGAACACGAGAAATGTTAAACTGATATTCATGCCTTATTTTTCGATCAATTAGAAAGTCCTTTGTTCTAATGCTTCTATCGGTAGAAGAGGTCTTATTCTAACTGGATGCTCAATAACATTTATGTGATAGTTTTATTTTCAATTATGTGCCCATAGATTTGATAACATTGTGAAGATACTTGAAAGTTAAAAAGAGTATTTATTTGCATCTTTGGAGTCTAAATGTATTTTAATTAAGATCTACTGTTAGCATAATGTTGTCTATTATTGCATAACTTCTGTAACTTCTACTCCTTCAATTGTAAAAATCTAACTGTTGTATATCAGAATCCTAGAATTACAGCTGGTGTATTCTTCAAGAGGTGTGAGAGTTACTTGTCTGCAACCAAACATGGCAAAATAAAATACGTTAATATGATGCGATATGCAGTAATATGTCAGTTTCCTCATGTGGCCAAGGTTAAGTCCTGGTTTTGATGGTGAAATTAAAGGTCTTATATTCGTGTTATACCCAATCTCTAAATAAGACTTTCATCCTTTGTCTTGCTACGGCTGCTAGTATACTTGATCTTCAAATATTGTTATTGCTTCTTTGACAACAGAATTCATTGATATGAAGACAAAGTGGATGATCGCCAAAATAGAAAAAAAAAATCAGCTAGAGAGATAAGCGCGCCTCGTAAATGCGATAAATGTAAAAAAAGGGTCATGTTCGCTCTACTTACACGGGCCAAGCAGCTGTAGTGAAACTTAAGATTCGAATATTTTCATGACTTGTAGCTTTATTATTTTGTATTTATTGTTAGGACCAAATGATTTATTATATTTTGTAGTCACTCTGCTATTAATTGGAAGTATCCTAAAATCATTATTTTTTTTTCTAATGTAATTAATTTTTTGCTATTGGAATGACATTAAACTCATTATGTTGTTGTGTTTATTCTTTTTTTTTTCACACTATAGATAAACTACTTTTAATTCGTTTTACTTTTTTGAAACGACCTAAATGTCATTATAGTTATCACATTGTCATTCCAATACGAAATTTGTAATGCTTCACATAATGACATTGAAATCGTTCATGAGATACAAATGATATATACGTCGTTTCAGTTAAAAAAATTGTACTGCTGTACTGTTACATAATGACATTGAAGTCGTTCTAAACAAACAAAATGATTTTGAAGTCATTATGTCAAATAGAGTGCATGACACGGCGTTAAAAAAACGACGTCATAGAAATAATGATATTGGGCCTTTTATGATACAAAAATTCGTTCCAGTACAAATTTGTCGATATTGAAGTCGTTTCGGTCTGAAACATAACTACAACGATATTGATGTCGTTTCTTTTCATATGTAACGACAATGATAACTTTCTGTGTTAAACCCATGATATAATATAACGATATCAATATCGTTCCAATATAAATTTATCGTCATTGAAGTCGTTTCAGTCCAAAATATAACTAAAACGAGTTTGATATCGTTTCTTTTTATATGTAACGACAATTGTATCATTCTGATTGACATAGTCGAGATAACATAACGATATTAAAATTGTTCTAGTATAAAATTGCTGACATTGAATTCGTTTCAATCCGAAACATTACTACAACAATATTGCTATCATTTTTTCATACATAACGGCAATTATATCGTTCTGTCGAAAAATGCCAATTCAACCATTCACGACAACCCAACATGCCTCTGACATACCTAGGATGACCAATTGAGGTAATCATGTGGATTGATACCACTCGGATGGCATAGAAAGAGCAAACATAGATACTTTATTTCTATCAGAAAAGTTCGAAGGTGATAGACAACTCTAAGAACATCAAATGTTATTGACACTTTCTTTTGAGTGGGATCGAACCCACCTAATTACCTCTTTCGATCGTCCAAAGTATCTTGAGGCATGTCGGGTGATCGTGGACGATCGAGTCGACGCTTTGTGACAAAAGATATAATTGTCGTAATGTATGAAAAGAACCGACACCGATATCGTTATAATTATTAACGACTTCAATATTGACAAATTTGTACTAGAACAATTTTAATATCATTATGTTACTTCGGCTATTTCATTTAGAGAGATATAATTGTCGTTACGTATGAAAAAAAAAAAAGACATCAAAATTGTTTTAGTTGCATTTTGGATTGAAACGACTTCAACGACGACAAATTTGTATTGGAACGATATTGATATCATTATGCTCTTTCCCAGGTTTAATACAGAAAGATATCATTGTCGTTACGCATGAAAAGAAATGATATCAATATCGTTGTAGTTATTTTTCAGATCGAAACGACTTCAATGTCAGCAAATATGTATGGGAAAGAATTTTTGTACCATAACGGGTTCAATGTAATTATTTTTGTCACAACGACGTCAATGTCATTATGTGACAATGATGCATGCAATTTTTTGTGCACAGTGTTTGACTTCAATGTCGTTTTTTTTTTCTAGAACGACTTCTATGTCGTTATATAAATCATGATACCAATACAATTTTCGTATTGGATCGACATATATATCGTTTTGTATCTTAGGAAAGATTTCAATATCGTTATGTGAAGTATTACAATTTTCATGATGGAACGACACCAAACTCATTTTGTGTTTTAGGAACGGTTTGAATGTCGTTATGCGAACTATTACAATTTTCCTTGTAGAACGACATCAATATCGTTTTGTTGGTCAGGAACAACTTCTATGTCGTTGCGTGAAGCAGTAGTTGTATTTTGTCATATCAACTTAAATGTTGTTTTGTTTTTTCTAGAACGATTTCAATATCCTGAACATGTATGACATAAACTTGAAAGTTTCAATATCCTGAAAGCATCAAATTCCAAATGCACTAGCTAGACAAGATCTAAGTAGTTAGATAACATTATCAAATCATCAAGTAGTCTAGACAAAATATTTCAACTGATTAATAGAATTACATAAATGAAATAGTCAAAAACAATCTAAGGCTTGAAGTCTCATGCCAACAACTCTTTCTTCATTTACAATGTCATACAATTTTTTCATAGCAGTGCAAAATACATAATAATTAATAATTAGGAAAGACGTAAACGATCTCAATTTGAATCAAATATGCACTTTTAATTTCAAATGATAAACAAATTACTTTTAAAATGTATCCCCGTAGAGAACCTTTTATTATCGAGCATAGTTATGGAGTATCATTCCACGTTATAAGTTTAATCATTCGTTAAGATCTCAAGTAGTCAACAATTTAGGTAGAGCTTTACTACTTCTTTTCATTATGAATGAAGCCTCGCCCTCTTCTTTCCCATCTACTAACGCTCATGTACAACAAAGAGAAACCAAAAAAGTGCTGCTTTAATAGGCACTCCCTTATTTCCTCATTTACACCGTCGAGAACTACTGTACATATATTCCTCATTTCCAAAATTTCTTCCTATTTGCCTGTAACAAAATATGAATAAATAAATGTCTACATAACTTAGAATGAAGTGAAGGACTTCTATTTAGCAATACCATAAGTATTGGTCATGTTAACTTACCTTCACAAGGAAAACATGTGAAAAAAGAACAAAGCTCTATTTCATTACAAATGCAACACAGATGAAGTACACTAATAATTTCAGTCCCATATCTCATGGTCTAGGTCATTATCACCATTAATTCCCTAACATCCACAAATATGATAAATGCTATGAGAACTTACAGAATAAATGGACTAAGTCCAACTATATTTTCAACGGCTAGTCCCAACCCGTGTCGAAGGATGAGGATTGTTGTTAGTTAATAGACAATTTAAAACTTTGTCCAATATGTTGTTTGACTTCATCATTCCATTGAATCTAGAAGAATTAATACCCCCTTTCAAAACTCTATGGGATTGACGAGATATAGACGTGCCTTGAATATCCATCAAGTCAAAACAAAAGGTGAGATTGGATATTGATAAATCACTAGCCACAATACAAGCTCCAAACTCGGCTCCTTTAAAATTGGCAGGTTCAAGAAATGTGAACCTTCCTTTTTCAATAAGTTATAATCATGTTGATATTATATGAAACGCTCCACTTTTCAAGATGATTTTGAACCATCCATGACCAACCAACAAGGTAGATTTCATGTCTTAAATGAGTCATAAATTTCACAAATCAAAGGGAATCCATTGCACCAGATCTGGAAAATATGGAATTAACATCAGATTTAGCTACTTTACCAACTAGAGATCTACAGAATCATGGAGAAAATCAAGCATACTTGGTATCTCTCATTCAAAAGCCGATTCAGACACTAATGTCCCTCCTTCAAAGACCAAAAAAACTGCCATTTAGAGTTTTCTAATGCATATGACCACCAAATTTTGTTGACGAATTAATCATTCTATCAAAACACAACTCAAATCAACTTGTCAGAGTTCACCAACCACTAGCTTATTTGAAAGATTATGCAACTCCTGCTGCTAGAACTAAATCCATATCTCTGCCATTTGAGCCAAAGACACTAAAATTTGCTATAAAAGAAGAGTTATCTTCTCTTCGAATCTCAAAACCCTCCACAATAGTCACATTAGTAAACGTCTATGTCTTTATTCAATTCCAAACCCTCCACAATCACTGCTCTCACAAAAAGAAGGTGGATATATGTTTTTTGAAGTTAAGAAGAAGATGGTTTTTTTGGAATTTGAAGGAGAAGAAAATTTTCAATTTGCAATTTGGGAAAGAATATGTTTTTGACGTAAATGAAAGTTTCAATTCATTCTTCAATTTGATTTTACAAGGGAAGGTTATAGTAGTCATTTCACACTTTTAAATGATTGAATTTTATTTTATTTTTGATTACTTAGTCAAAGGCCCGTTAGACAAAAAGGGATTGAGGGGTGGTCATTTGAACTCATTCCCCTTAATTTTTTACCTTTAATTAGAGAAAGGTAAAAAGTATATATAAAGAAACTGAGAAATGTTGAAGTTGGTTTCTTCGGATGATGATGAAGAGAAACAGTGCAAAAGAAAATCACCGCCTTAATTTTTTAGCTTTAGAGATAGAGAGGTCAAAAGTATATATAAAGAAGATATTTTGGATGAACAGTTGGGAACTAGTTGCTGAAAAGTAGTCAATCCGATTTCAATGTGAAATGGAGAGGACATAAATTAACAGTAAATGACCATCCACTCTTTTAAGGGAAGGTAGATATATATATATATATATATATATATATATATAAGTTTTACTTACTTTAGAATAGCATATTCTATTCAGATTATTACTCTCATTTGAATCCTATAAATATGAGTTCATTGTTATATTCCATGTTTTAGCCATATTCTCTAAAAATTAATTTTTCTCCAAGCTTATTTGTAATTACACATTTTTAATAAAATAATTTTGCTAGTAAACCTAATTTTTCCCCTGCCTTTTATCCGAACAATCTCCAAAAAAATCACTATTACAATATTTATTCCTCCCAAAGAATGGAGCTCAAATATTGCCGTAATAAAATGGCACATTTGAGTTTCAATCCATTTTTTTTTCTCTTCTTATACTTGTCAGCCATAATAAAATAATACATTTGAGTTTCGAGACTCTATTTTTCTCTCTTATTATATCTTCTTATTCTTGTCATTCTCTATAATTTTATATATATATTCATCGCTTTTTATTAAACGAAAGTTCTCTAATAATTGTTTATTGTCACACTTGTCTCAAACTTCTTTTTATCGCATTTTATTATCAATCTTCCACTATTTATCACTTTTTGTTTGGTTAGATCCAAAAATAATTATTTTCTCATATTTCTGAATAAAATAATAATAGATATAAAAGTACGATAAAATAATTGCCTTTAAATTAGTCATTTTAAGGCACGATTAATTACAAAAATGCTATAAAATCCTTGCATTTCAATTCTTAAAGTACTCATACATAGTACATTTGGACAAAAAGGATCACCATGAATAAGATGTACTAATTAATGGAAGATTACTTATAAAAAAAGTTAAAAAAGTGAGAATATAAGTGCAATAATAAGTAAAAAATGAGAACCATAATTGATAATTTGTGCAACAAAAACTTTTAGTGCCAATATAATTACATTGAAAGAATAGGGTAAAAATAATTCGTCCAAAGAGGATCCAAATGTTACAAAAATGAAAAGTGGAGCCTACTCGATACATATTTTATAGGTTAAGGACCTATCTGTAATATTTCATTTTATATTCTGATATTCATCTCCCCTCTCTGTGTCTCCTCTCGTCTGTCTATCATTTATATCCCATATCTACTTTTGCCGACAACCGCCATTTCTATGATTTAAAGGCCCTTTCCTCTTCAGGTACTTGAACCTCTATGTTTCTATGCACGCACAGTTCTATAGCCATTATGTTATTTTTTCCTTTTTTATTTGAGATAGCATAAAGACGCTAGATTTGCATTTTAATTAATGGCGGAAGATGTTTATTGGTTTTACAACCTGATTCGAGGTTATAAATTATGTAATCTTGAATTCCTGATCTGTTCTTGTTATGTTATACACTTTTCGGCCTGTTAGTTAATAGCTGTTGGATTGGGGGTGATATGAATTGGGATGTCTGACGCGGGAATTAGGGCTTGTTTGAATCAGCATTTACAATTTTTGCTTGATTCTAAGAGTTTTCAGGAAACAAAAGAGCATAACAAGAGAAAACAATAAAAAGAGAGGGAATTATTATAATTATTATTTTTTTTTATGCCAAATGTTTTGAGTCTATTGACTGTCGTTTACATGGACCTTTTCAAGTGCCAACAAATTACTGGAATTAAGTGTAATCTACTTATAGTTTTTACTGTGCTTTCTACTGGACGTTTTTCATTTTTTGTGGCATTTTGTGATTGTCAAAACTTATTATTTCTGGGTCTACATATATTTATGATATCCAAGATCCTTTCTTGAAATAGAAAAAACAGTCAAGATGTATAGTTTTACCACTAAAGGATATGCATTTTTGCAGTTTAGGGGTCATTTGTGTCGTCTAAGAATATTTAACTCTAATATAGTAATATTCTTCATCTTTCTGAATTTAAATGTCTGTATTTCCATTTTGGACTGTTTAACTACAATGTCATGGTCTGCAAACGAACATAGTATTATGCCTTTTTCCAGCCAATTCCACATTTCTTTCTTATGCTTCTTAGATTAATCAGTAACTCAAGAACCCAGGCTACCTTTTATCTGCAATTAGATTTGGAGATTTGCAGCCATTAAAGGAAGGAGAGGGGGTTGGTCCTGAGCAATGGGATATATGAGGAATGTAGCAAACTGGCTGTAAAGTTGACTGTTGGTGGAGGAAGATGTGCTTTCATAACTGTGTCAGTGTTGATGGCTAGGTGATTATCTAGGATTAGTTGGATACTGTTGTTTTATGGACCTTTTGGTTGGCGGGGGCGGTGGAGGTTCAATGCATTCCATGGTGGCACTGGCACGGGTAGATGATCTTTGCTGGGTTTATGTTGGGACTGACTGGAGGTGGTAGTGATGAATATTTCCCTGCCTCCATATGTTGTCACTATCAAATGCTACTATTTTTGATTTTCGAGCTTCTGAGTGATTCCTGCAGGACAGTGGTGATGATGTTTGTGCGGGTGGAGTGGGCATGCTGGTAATTGATGAAGTATGACCTATTTTATTAACAGTAAACGTTTGGCTGCTGGTTGGTGGTGCTGGGGTTGGAAATGGATGTGGAGTTGAGAGAGTGAGAGAGAGCAGGCTTTTGGTGATGATTTTTGTGTGGGTGGAGGGGGGGATGCTGGTAATTGATCACGTGTGACCTATTTTATTGGCAATAAAAGTTTGGTTGCTGGTGGGCTGAAATTGGAGATAGATGTGGTTGTGGGAGGGATTGGGGGGGGGGGGGGGGGGGGGGGGGGNGGGGGGGGGGGGGGGGGGGGAGCATAAAAAGGGAAAATATACTGGGTAAAGCTTTCTCCAAGAATTCTATTCTCAAATTCGGACAGGGAGAGTAATTATTAGATAACTTCAAACCTATGTTGAAGCCATCTTTATGTGAGATAGTCATCTTCATCACTTTTAAATGCCCCACCTGGTACCTCTTAATATCTTTTATAAGAACTGGACATCTCACAAAAGAATGGATTGTTGTTTCTTTTTGCTTCAGAAATTTTCAAGTTAGTTCTATCTAGATGATGTACGGATTGTAATACCACTGATGTACTTAAATTAGATCTGTTTTTATGCATTTATCAAGTTTTGTACTCTGGAATTATGTTTCGGACATGAAAACCAACATGCTAAACAGTCTTGGCTTGTAGAGATGGTGAGATTAGTTGACTATATTCTGACGCTCTTCATTCTTACAACAGGAACATTTTATTTAAAGTGATTTTTCGGACATTTGTTTTTCAATTTTCAAAATAATGACAGAAGCTGACAGTGAAATAATAAAGCCCGAGGTATTTCTTACATGCAAACTTTTTTATTATTTAATGCTTCTGAATTCCTGTTTTGCTTGTTTGTATTGTATATCTGTAGTTGCGCTTTATGTTCATATGATTATTGTGAGTCTTTTTTCTGTAGTCATATTGAAACTCCTTACCTTTGTTTTATTATCACTCATATTGACATGCTGATGAATTCCTTAAATACCCTGCAATGAAGAATGAAGATTTACTGGGACAAGGATGCTCTTCAGGCATTGGTTGTTTTCTTTAGGCAATGAACTTTGAAGAGAAAAAGACCAAAAGAAAAGGCATTGGGTATAAAGTTCATTCATTTAGGAAGTAAAATAAGTCAGTGTATAATTGTGTCTGGTAAGACCTATGTGCTACAAAGTGGATTTTTTTAGGCAGTGGAATTGGCTGTACTGATTGATGCATTTGTGAACCCCTATTGCATAAATTCCAAGGCTCTCTCGATGCGTGGGCTGTGGATGACATTCTATCTTATATAGCACCAGTGTGAGATGTCTGGCCAGATTTTTACTTGGACAGTTTTGAATGTAGTAGCTGCATAACCGGGGTTGGGGGTATTTAAATGAGAAGATGGTGCAATTGAATTTATCGGACTTCAGTTAGACTTGGTTGCTAGTTTTCTGCATTTGTTTACGTTAATCTGTATCCTTCTGCTAAATGCTACCTGACTTTCCACCATTATGTTTAAGAATTACTTCAGTGATTTAGACCTCTAGATTATTAAATGAAAATACAAAAGAAGCAGAAAACACACACGTGGATGCGTGCATATAAACGCCCTTTTAGCATTAATATATTTTGTAAAAGTAGGGGTTCTGATCAATGAACTATTCTTTTCTATAGGATTCCAACTCTCATAATCTTTTATTAGAGCTCTGATGCTCGGGCTCTTCGAAATAGTCGGAGTACCCGTGTCCGACATGACATGGGTATGGATATGTGTCGGATCCTCCAAGTGTTAACCTGACACTTCGTTCGTTTTTACTTCTTTCTTTTTTTCTTTTCCGTTTCTTTTCCCTTTTTGCTTTCTATAAACCTAGCGTCGAAGTCGAGATGGTGGGGAAAGGTGGCAGCACTAGGTTTTCCCTTCTTTTTCTTCTTCCTTCTTTTTTCTTCTTTTTTCCTTCTTTATCTTTCTGTATCGATGATTTAAGGTTTTATTTGTATAAAATAAAAATGGATTTCATATAGTACTACTTGGTGTTCCACTAAATCCTAATTGCAATCAAATCCCTCATTTTCTATTTTATATAACATTTAATAATTCACATAATTGAAAACTGAACCCTAAAATTCTATTTTATTCGTCTTATCCCCTTATTCAATACCAATTTCATTCTTTGCGAATAATTAATTTTGGTCTATACAAAATGACATTTTAGAAAATAAAAGATCCGACACTTAGATATGTAGCAGTACTCGAGTCCGAGTATCATAGTATTAGAGTTACAATCCTTTGGGTATGATGAAGAGAATTAATATTAATAAAAAAGATTGGGGTTGATGCTTAACAAGGCTTAATCGGATACCAATACGTTGTACCTCACCAAGCTAATAAAATAATTCAGAAGAATATAAAAATACAAAAATATGCTTATAATAAACGATAAATAAATCTTTAAAAATTCACAAAATTGTAATTTACTATTAAAAGTATTAACAACTCAAAAATCTCTTATATCACCGCTACAAATAGGATGTCTAATGTCATCAATATATTTGATTCTCCTATGATCCTTCTCATCATTATCAATTTTTTTCTCATTCTTTTTCATCCTCCTCCCCTTGCAATAGTGTATACTCCTTTCCCTTCAATCTCAAGGCAGGAAAAGGAATATATGAAAAATCCGCAAAACATTTCTGTTTATAAAGAATTAGTTCAAAAGGCTAAGGCAACTAATAAAATGTCCAAAATATGCAAGACTAGGGTTGGCAAAATGGGTGGGCCATTCTGAAATGACTTTCGCTCATCCAAATATAAAATCTGGTCCTTGCCTAGCCTAGACCATCTTCCAAATCAATATATTGCAGGTCAAGCCTGTCCAATCCATCGTGTCTTATTATTTTCATTTTTTAGAAATTTAATGTGATTTGAAAGTAAATAATAATTAAAAAAAATATTCTCATTAATGTATTTGTGGATTACATTTTTAATTTTTGTGAAATATAAATTATAATTTATAAGTAGAATTTACAAGTAATAGTTTATACATTTATTATAGGTTAAGTATATTCTAACTAGAACATTAAAAAAAATGTATGGTGCAAATACACTTGAAAGTTGAATTTAAGCCCCTGTTTAGCCCTCATTTTTTTTCATTACATTACATTAATTTTATCTCTCTCTTCATTTCAACTACACATTTATCAAATAAAATGATATTGTACACAAATCTAAAATTTTTCATTACTTTTCTAACACACACTCTCCCATCAATCAATATTCCAAAAATTTTCAACACCCCAAAATGGGGCTAAAAACAATTTAGTATTACTATGAAGAAATTGAGAATGTAAGAAGTTAGATAGTATGAATACTACGAAGAGAGTGTGGGGCAACGAGAGATTGTGTGGAAGGATGTAGAAGAAAAATGCCTACTTATAGCCAATGACTCTTAATTTTATTTTTAATAAACCAACTCGATCCTCATGGGTTGTCGAGTTAGACAAGTCGTTTATTATGGTGGAGAAACCCCGTGAATCGGCATGAAACAGATGGGCTAATTTTGATTCGATTCTTACCGGGTGGGACGTTTTATGTCCGGACTACCTTAACTATTTTTACATCTACACACAAGACCATGAGCGAACGCATTAGTTGCCTCGAGGCTTAAGCCTCAAAAACATCAATTATAGAATAATCTTCGAGACATTTTGAAATCCTCACGTGAGGCGAGATTTGAATTGAGGTGTAAGCTTCAAGTAGTCTTATCAAACAATGCCTGCATCAGAACTAAGGCTTAGAAAGGCAGGTGCGCAACTCGTGATAGCAGTTAGACAAAAGTGTGAACACAGGGATACTACAAGTGCAAAAGGTTGTGTCCCTTTCAATTGATTGCAGGTGTCCTTGTTTGTACAGTCTTTCTATGTAGATGTTACACATAAAGGAAGGAAGCGTGTTATATTTTTGTGCCAATATGTTCCGTATATTTGTAAATTTTATGGGTCAGGATCATGTCTCCTTGGCCCCATCTTATTGAGTATCACTTATCAAATTGGAGAAGTAAAGACGTTAGGGGTAGGGAAGAGTTTTGAACCCTTGTGACTGAGAAAGCAACTATGAAAGTGGATTACCATCTGTTATGGTTCCTATTGTGAGGTATAAGACTTGAATCCACATCGTAAGTATGTGCTTTCGGTGTATAGTTCATATAGACTTGAGTTTTCCAACTTCAAAAGGCAACATCTAGTTTTTGATGTATGACTCTCCTAAGATCTATATTATTGGTAATCCTGAGGGGTTGCTCAATTAGTGAGGCCTTAGATTTGCTCTCTAATGGTCACCATTTGAGTCCCCTCAGGGCCATTGAGGTGAGTACTCGACCGTAAACTTCAGGGCCCCGTGGGATTAGTCGAGGTGCGCACAAGCTGGCCCGGACATCTACGGTTATAAAAAAAAAAAGATCTATATTATTGGTATCAGAGCAGACACCATGTCTCCTGGTTGCAATCGAGCGACATAGATGGTGACGTTAGCATAGTAGTGTTCATTCGAGACTAGTCATGTGCTAGTGTAAAGCCAGTCCGACATGGACATCAGAATTGCGGAGCGTGGTGGATTGTTACGATTCCCATTGGGGACTTGAATCCCACATCGAAATTAAAGTATGGACTTTCGATGTGTGGTTTATATAGACTTGAGCTCTCCAACTTTAGCAACTAGCTTTTGAGATATGGCTCTCCCAAAATCTATATCATCATCAAACTCAAACATTACACTGGGAGAAAGCAAAGACTGAAAAAGTCAGATCCAAACATCTTGTTCTTTTCCTTGTTAATTATGGCATAAGATGAATGCTCCACATTAATTTAGGAGTGTTTAACTGGGAGAATGCGTTGTTTGTTACTTATATTTGGAGAGAGGAGCAAAAGAAAAGAAAAAGATCAGAGAACAGTACATCTTTTCCAATATTTTGTTAAGCTCCCTACTTATCGTGGTTCTTGAGTTTCACTGTTTGTTTTGTTTTTAAATCATGATTATTTTGATTTGTTGTGTTTATATTGTGCATTATCAGATGCTGAAGGCTCACGTGTGGCTTCAAACTTCTGATGGTTCAATACTACAAGTGGAACAAGAGGTTGCCATATTTTGTCCCTTCATATGTCATGAAATACAGTCAGGCACAGGATCTTCAAAATGTTATCCCATCTCCCTTCCTTCGCGGGTCAATCCTCCCATGTTGAGCTTGATTCTTGACTACTGTCGATTTCATCAAGTACCAGGGCACTCTAACAAGGTTTTATATGTCCCGAAACTTTACCTTTTTGTAAAGTTGATTTTCCTCATCTTGAGTTCCACATTATCCCAAACAACACTTAAAAAGTATGTAACTATTGTTTGTGAAACTGCAGAAATGAGTCCTTTAGATAAAATAAAGATACATATTTAGTTCTTTTTTGTTGCAGGAGAGGAAGTCCTTTGACGAAAGGTTTGTTCGAATGGATACTAAACGGCTTTGTGAGCTGACTTCTGCTGCTGACAGTCTTGAACTGAAGCCATTGGTAGATCTCACCAGTCGTGCACTTGCACGAGTGATTGAGGGCAAGACTCCAGAAGAGATCCGAGAGATATTTCACCTGCCTGATGATCTCACAGAGGTGTCTTGTCCTTGCAAGCAGTGTACATGCTGAATGTCCTTTTCATTTCTTTGGGGTAAATCCATGTTTCTACATTTATTTTCTTACTTTTGACGCATTTTATTTATTCAGGAAGAAAAATTGGAGCCCATCAAAAACACAATGGATGATCCTCGGATTCGGCTATTAAATAGATTGTATGCCAGAAAGAGGAAAGAGTTAAAAGAAAGAGAGAGATTAAAGGTGATTAAATTATTATTTCCTGTACTGTGTTATTACCCTTCTGCGTTTCTCAAGGTTTTATGCGATGAGCATTTATATTCAGATTTAATAAGTTGCTTGCGAGTACTGGTATTTTTTCACTACAATGATATATGTTATATGCAAGTTGAGACTGAGGTAATTGACCTTCAACGTTTTATAGAATGTTGAGGCTGAAGCGGAGCGTGTGGATGATCGTTCAGTTGATGACCTCTTGTCCTATATTAATGGTGGCAATGGAGGTATTAGCTGTTGTCTCTCTTTGACTCTCCTTTCATTTTATACTTTCTTTTTATTGAATTTCAGTGTTGTTACCATTGAGATTCTTCATGTTGGGAGAACATGCGAAAGATATGTACTATCCTAATATTGAAGAAGGAAGATTTCATATTTTTCGGTTATATCAGCTAAATTGCTGGGCAATGTATCTCCAGCAATTTAGCTTAATTTATGAGAGTATATTATACTAGAACCCCTTGAGGTGACTGGCTATTATATTTCTACTGCATTCCTTTTTAAAAGTTACAAAGACCTCCATCATCGATTGTTTTGTGGATTCCCCTTTTGACGCTTTTCTAAGGTTAAAAAGATGTCTAATACATAAAACACCAAGCGCTCATCTTCACCTTATGGGAGAGTTGTTTTTGGCACCTATTCATGCACTTTGAGGAACGATATGTTTCTTCTCTATTTTTCATGCATGTCATCTATGTCTCTCGAATAAATTTAGTTGTTTGAAAATGTGCATGTTGATAAATAAAATTCTTGGGGTGGGGAAGATATAAAATATTCTTTGTAAATTGGTTTCAATTTTCTTGAACACTCTGGAGAAATTATGTTATAAATGAGAAATGGACCTTCACAATGTTCTTGACTACAAGAAAATAACAGTTAGTACTAGACATATGCCTATGATCCGAATGCAAGTTGTCATAAACGATGGTACATAAAAATTTAAATGTTTTAATTTAGAAATATTTTTACTTTATGCATTCTAGGTGTAAATTGATTTCACCTCCATCACATACCGCCAGTGATGTTGGAAATCAAAAATCAAAACTGTATTGCGAGTTTTAGAGGACTTCTATTTTTCAAAATTTAGCTCATGTTCGGTTTGGATTAAAGTCTCAAGTCAAAGTCAACAATTAATTTCAATCATACATTTTACGGGACGCGCAACTTTTAAACCACACATTTTATCAACTTTTATCAAAATCTGATTTTAATCTCTACCAAACAGGTTTTTAGAATAGTCATCCTAAAATAAATAACATCATCATAACATACCAACTATTCCTCCCTTGTTTTGGCTCTATTTTTTCAAAAATCATTTTCAATCACACATTTTCCCATAAAATAATGTTACACGTAAATTCAAAACTTTTTCTTATTTTTTAACCCATGTTCTCTAAAAAATAACTATTTCAAAACACATTTTCCCTCAAAATCTCATTTTAACCAAGACAGCGAAGGTATTTCTTGTTAATTGTTAAAGGATTGGGGTGTCACTGTAATACCGAGTTACCCCAGGGATGTTGGTGTAATTTTCTCTTCATTTCCACTGAAAATGTAGGTATCTGTAACTATGCTTGTGAAGGTTAAATTTCTGATCTTTTATTCTTTGGAATAGGCTTTTTGGTTGGTGGGATTAGTAATGCACGATTATTTGAAATAGTTATGATTCAAAGATATACTTTTGCTCAATTTGGAAAGTCAAGCTGGAATGAAAAGATGTAGTTGTTGTATTTAAATGTTATAGATAAATGAAAGACAGACAGAATCTAGACATAATGGATTTTGTTATTGAAGGTATATGTTCCCGTTAGAAAATTGTGACTGCAGATTTTGATCAAGTAATTGTCAGAAGGTGATAGCTGCACAATTCAACTAGTTGACCACTTAAAACTCCTAAATGTTAAGAAAATAAATACTTCTCTGCTGAATCAATATGCGAAAATATGTATACAGTGAAGATAGAATTCATTATCATATTATTTCTGGAAATCAGTTATTTTTTTTGCTGAGAACCTAGAGTAAGTTCTCTGTTTTCTTGTACCTTTTTATATTTAGGTGCTAAATTTAGTAGATAGCATCAGTTTTAAGATTTTAATTGTTATTATGGATTTTGTGGTATGGGTGATCTACTTTAACGGCTACATCTTCCATCAGCTTTGCTCTTGTATGCTTTATGTTTGAGAAGTGCTGTTAAACCTCAAGGCATTCACTTATTTTCTTCACCCTTCTATCTTCTTTCATCTATTTCCTTTCGATTTACTTTTGGGGAGACTCTTAAATCCACATGGATTTGTGTTTGCAGATTCTAAGGGGACTACAACTTCTAAAAATAAAAAGAAGAACCGCAGGAGGAAAGACCATCAGAAGACTGCTCCTTTGAATTGCACTAGTTGTTCAAATGGCACATCTTCTCCAAGCAATTCTGTAGATATAAGTAAGAAGGTCCGGATCACTTTCACTTTCCTGAGTTTAGACCGATTACAAGTTGGTCGCTTAGGGAGTTACTGGTTTCTTGAGTCCCCTTTTAACTTCCATGGAGAAACACATGCAACCACGCACACTCGTGTATTTGTCCATCTAATTGTCATTCTTTTATGTTTCAGGAATCAAATGAGATGGATTCTGTATGCAACAACCCTATGGTTCACAGCAATATTCTGCCTAATCTTGTTAACACAACAGAGTTTCTGGACACTGGAAATGCCAGATTTGCACCTGAAGAGGAGTTTGATGATTGTGATTTAGATGATGATATTGACCCTGCATTGAAAGAGGAAATTGATAGGTGAGCCCTGTTCAGTTATTACAAAGTGCAGGTGTTGGAGTCATTGAGAATCAGAACACACGAGTAATTTTGTTAATGGTTTATTATTAGGAATTCTGCCGCCAGATATAGTTAATGGTTTATTATTGTTGATCATGTTGGCTTATATGGTTATTCAGTTGCTTGTGTTAAAAGTACCCTTTTAATATAAGTTCTTACAATAAGTTGCTTTTTTGTTTTGATTTGAAACAAATTCAGGTTTGTTACTGGCTCATATGTGTTCAGTTTGGTCCTCTCCTAGGATTTAGAATAAATTCTAGGTGGAGGAGAATGAGGAAAATCTAGCAAGTTTTACTTTAAATTTTCTGTAATTTTGTTAAAGTTGAGTTGGTTTTGTGAAAGTCAGATCAAATGCTTTAATGAAGTTTTTGGAGTTTCATAGATGTTAGAATGGAAAGACTTTGTAGAGATGTGCATTTTTCATTTTTGGCTTAAACGCATTATATGTAGAGAGGATCCAGAACTTTCAAGGATCAACATCTACCTCTGCTCTCACAGTGGGATAGGGTTTCTCTGGCATATCATTGACGGAGGTTTCCGGAGTTTCTGGATGCTACTTTTTGATATACTACGTGAATTGAGAGTGATACCGGGAACTGATATGCAAGCTTTAAGAACGCCTTTTCTTTTATCAAAGGGAAATAAGATCTAGTGTTCTTTTCAGATCAATATTTACCCATATGCAATATTTGTTTGGCTCTATTTTATATATCATTATTGAACTCCAAATTGTTCTATCCATGCCAAGATGTATATTTGCCTTGTATTGCTTCCTTTAACCCTAGTTTAAGTACCTAGATTGGTCACGAGTGGCTTGGTCACTGAAAAATTCAACCACTTTTCTCTTCTTACATATATGCCTATTGCCTGAGGGATGTATAAAAAGCTTTTGTGCTTGTGGTTTCCATCTAATTTTTGTTCTTTATAATTTTGAGTTAGAATGAATTTTACAATGTTCTCATCATTCAGTTGTACTACTTTTGATGGTTGTGGGTACATAAAAGGATCCTTGCACTCTTATTCTGACTTATTGTGCTACATTACATCATGTGGTTAGTGACGCCATGGAAGTTAACTAGTTAAACCCCCCCCCCCCCCCCCTGTATTCTTTCTGGACACCGGGAAAAGATAAGTCAGAGAACACCAAAGAAATAGTGGAATTTAAAATTAATATCTTTGCCTTTCTTGTTAAATATCTCGTAGTCTTTTATGTAACAGATAGTAACTTATCTTATTGATCAGGGAAGTTGCAGACTTTGCTAGAAGATTGAACTCAGATTGGCCCGAAAGACTGCAAGAAATTCTCTCTCTGGGTAGTGAGAGAAGTCAATTACCGTTGAGTAGGAATGAAAATGGTACCTCGAGGAGATTTAGAGGTGCGTGTATTTCTCTCATGTTTTTTTTCTTTGATTTATTTTACTCTTTATCTAGCAATGAACCAAACGGAAGAAAAGGATTTATCTAGTCAACCCCAAATTCTTTGAAAATAAGCTTAGCTTCTTGTCGTATCTGATTTGTTTTTTTGGTGTTACGTTCCTAGTTCTGTCCATTGGAGTTGAAATATATAAATTAAGAAGAATGTCATACTATATATAGTTGAATAAGTAATAAAATTGATGGTTTTGTCAACTAATCCGAACTCTTGCTTGTTAGATACTTGATATTCTCACACTACTACAAGGCGAATCCTTGTCTGCTGATTTGTGGAATTAATCATTGAAAATTTTCATTCTTAATATTTTGTCGTCATTAATAGGAGACCAGCACCAGAAATAGTGCCGAATCCATGTCAACTTCAAAGTGGACTCTGACCATGACAATTTTGGTCACTTCATGCCCTACTTTTAGAGACGAGATCCAAACAAAAGTGCGTTCTGGGTGGATAATTGGATCCAGCATCGAGAAGAGTTGGTAGCATACATTGGTGGATTTACATTCAAGTGTAACAACGATTTTGACCTTGTTCCGAGAGACTCAGTTTTGATGTTAAGAGGTTGATCTCATGTATCTTTAGTGAACAAAATAAAGAAAAGAAGTATTTCAACATGAGCCAATATTGTCGAGC
This sequence comes from Fraxinus floribunda, assembly GCA_903798395.1. Taxonomy (NCBI): domain Eukaryota; kingdom Viridiplantae; phylum Streptophyta; class Magnoliopsida; order Lamiales; family Oleaceae; genus Fraxinus; species Fraxinus floribunda. The sequence goes on from CAIGRS010341998.1 coordinate 24,703, forward strand.
ACATTTTTCTCCTTTTGGGTGCGGGCGGGGCAGGTGATGGGAATCCGAATAAATCCCGGGCCAAGTGACTTAAAATTGTGGAAGGCTCTCAGATGTAACCATAGAATGTTTATGTATTTTTTTTTTTTTTCTGTAAAATTATCTTTAGTCACAGTTGGGATCAGAGTTCATATTGTTGTGTAGACATGTTCCAGCAACAAATTGTGGTATTGCAAGAATTTCAATTTTCTTTGAATGAAATTTTGGTTCAAATTTGCCATTCTTTTCTTTTATCCTCCTTATATGCTACAATTATCGAATGCAGTAATTTTATCCTTCACCGGATCCTGGTGCGTTGGATCGGACATGATAAAATTTGTTCATTATCCAATTCTATACAGGAAACCAAACATACGAGTACGTATGGCATATGTTGTGTACTGTACATATTTTATTTGTTATCATCATTATTATTCTTAAATTTTAAGTAAAGAAATTTTTCATTCGGTTATTTGACAATTTATTTTTAGATTTTTTACTTATATTGAAATTTCTTCTCAAATGTTAGTTTTTCTTCCCTTTTTTTTTTCTCCCGGTCCACGTCAACAAGTTTGGCTGAAAACTGAAAAGGGGGAATTTTCTATCCAGTTTAAAAAGTGTTTTTAAAACGGTTAGTTCGAATGAAAAATTGGATCTATAATAGGTCTGTCAACAGTATTTGCTGACCACTTAAATCATCTTAAAATCGAACGGTTTTTTTGGATATGGCGACCCCCCCCCCCACCCCCCCGAACAGGTTATAAAATAATCCTTTGATTGCAATCATGAAATTTACAAGAAAAAAAAATGTAGACTGTTTCTCCCCTGAGAACAAGGGCTCCACGTGTCTGGCCACGTAATCAATGAAGTCCACATACACAGCTGTGACGTTAGCATCCAGGATGCCGAAGAGAGGGGATCGCAATGATCCGAAGTCCTTCAGAGGAACCGAAGTCCTTCACATTTAGAGGAAGTCCGACAGAAGCCGAACCTATGACTTTCAGGTCCGAAGTCGCTCTCCACAGATTCTCGGATCTTTCGGAAGCGATTGACATGACAAG
>CAIGRS010342020.1:0-19458 GCA_903798395.1 Fraxinus floribunda
ACCTTATTTATGTATTCTTCCCAACAAAAAATGCCCCATGATTAAGTGAGTTTTAGATAAGTGGAAATTAGTCATAGTTGAACGTACATATTATTCTGAAATATTTTATTGGTGCTACAAAAAAAATATTATAAGATGTGAGAATATAAAAAATAATTTATACAAATTGTTTATGTAAAATGAACTTTTAATTCAAGTGACATTAAAATCAGTTTAAGAAAACAATTGAAATAGTTGAGAAAGTCAATTAAAATAGTCCATCTATTTACCATTTTGATCTGAACCGAACATCCAACAAATATAATCATTTCCTCCTATTTGTTTAATATGCATTGAGTATATCAATTGAAATTATTTTATTATAGATACGCTTTATGATCTCCATTTATATTTTTTGTATCTTAATATTCGTTAAATAAATCAATTGGAATAAAACTCTAAAAATATTAATCTTTTTGTTCCAAAAAAATTATAATGAAATTAATTTACTATCGAATTAGGTGGAATAAATCTATCAAATGTATATTAATCATAACTAAATAATTAATAAAATAATTTATCGTGATATTGATCAATGATCAAATAAATCAAATACATAATGAAAAACGAAAAGTAATATAATGAATGTTCAAATATCCATTCATCATAACTAAGTAGATGATAAAATAACCAATAATAATATTATTCAAATGATTAATAAATTAAATACATATTGAAAATGAAAAATAGTGTATTATTGAAATAATTAAATACATATTGAAAAATTATAAGTAAAGTATTAACCATATTATTAAAATAATTGAATAATAGTAAGAATAAAATCATTCAAAAAATTATTCTCACTTGGTGTAGCGTGACAACTAGCCTTGCCTTTAACAAGGAAAGGAGAGTCGCAAAAAATGATGTTAAAAATCATATACATATAAAATGGGACGAGTAATCGTATCTAGTACAGTCTGGTGCCATTTCTGTAAATTCAAAGTTCCTAGATTCACAAATCTTGGAAGTACATTCGGCACGCTATTTTCTAAGTGACTCATTCATAGCTCATCTTCCTCCACTACCCCAAGCAAAATCNAAGTGACTCATTCATAGCTCATCTTCCTCCACTACCCCAAGCAAAATCTCCACCGCAATGGCGGATACCGCCCCCAAAGAACCGCCCTCGCTCGCATCCCCATCAACCTCTTCAATTTCTCCGACGAAACCGGTATCGTCTACCACCCCAACCAATTACCTCCATCCCCGCCGTGAGCCATTCGAGCACGGCCTTCTTCCAATCCCCAAACTCATTTTCCCTGATGCCACGCAAACCCTCTCTCACCTCAAATCTACCCTCCTGGCCGCGGATTCGTCTAACCGGGTCAACTCGGAATCCCTCGCCGGAGCTCTCCAGATCTCTCTTGACCATTCTCGGCTTATCCTCGAAACGCTGTCTTCTGTTCTGCATAATGATTCCGATCCTTTGGTCAATGCCAAGACTCCTCAGGAGATAGATTCGATTGGAGTTAATGTGTTTGATTTGCTGGTTTATTTGTATATACAGAGTTATAAGAGGTTGATTCCTAAAGGGCACAAGGATTCTGCTGCTGTCGCTGATGTTTGGCCCTCCACCTCTGCTTTTGACGGGTTTTTGTCCGCCCTTTCACCATTACAGGTGTCAAATTTTAGTTGGAACGTGTTATGGTTTTCGATTCGTCTTGATTTCATTTTATTTTAGGGAGGTGGAAAGGAATTCCAATTCCATGTTAGTTGGAAAATAAAAACCACCAAACAAATTCGTTTTCATCAAAACAAAGAAAATGCCACTTAAAGTGGAATTTGGTTTCCATTTTCACATTGCAATCAAAAGGCAAAGTAGAATTTGTTTCCCTGGGACGTGACATTTTCCATGAGAAATGTGGCAATCAAGCAAGGCCTCAGAGTTTTCTGGTGCATTATTGTTGAATTTGGGTGTTTGACGTGGGTTTAGTTCGAATATAGTATTTCTTGTTTATGGCTGTTTCATACCTATAAGAATGCGGTGCTATATGTAGTGGACGAATAAATGTTATTGCTTTCTGGATTAAAATGCAACTGGTTCATTAATTATCTTTTCAGTAGAAATCATTCAGAGCATGTGTACATACCTAAGAATATAATATACTAATACTTGTTCATGATTTGGATGTGCATTGAGATTTAGGATTGAAATGCGTTCTGTAAGTCTTTTGGTTAGTTTTAATTACTGTTTTGAGTATTGACTTGGATATTTGCTGTCCATTCAACTATGTTTTCAACTGCTGTCCCAGTACGAGGTAGCAGTAAGTTGGTGTCGTAATCTTAACAATAGTAATTGCGGCTGTTCATAGTTGCTGTCATCTGTCATTATATTTTGTAGTATTATCACTGACAAGTGTGGTTCAATCTTGCAGCTTGTGCGTAGCAATAGTCGTCGATTTATGCCATCCCAGGCTGATGAAGAGGCTCATCAGCTGTCCTATTTGCAGAAGCACCTGGGAAATATTGTATCCCTTTTGGCAGACTCCGTAGATGGGGAAGCGGAAGACTCTCTTGTATGTAAATTTTTTGCTTGCCTTAACGATTACGCACACGAGGCTAAGCTTCTATAGGCCTATTTTGCATTTGTTATGTTAAAATCATTTTTATTTAATTTTGGAACTGGTCTCACTTACCTATATTGAACAACTTGTTGCTAGATTAGTTTTATTCTTGGCAATATTCCTGTTGTTGATGTAAGTTACCACATTTTCGTGGTGCCATATGTTCTCACTTTGAATTTGTGTCAGCTCGATCTTTTTATTGATATGCTGATTTATTCTTTGTGCCAGGTTGTATCGATGGATAAATTTGAGCATCTTGGATTTCTGATTTACTTTGGAGAAAAGGGATCCGAGATGAGCCCCTTGAGCCAAAATTCTCAGTTTTTTGCCAATTCAGATCCCGACATGCCTGCTGTTCCTGTTCCTGCATCACAAGTTCTCGGTTGGCTGCTACAAAATGTAGCCTCTACACTGGAACATATTTCTGAGAGAATTTCTTCAAAAGATATTGGGCCAAACAGTGCCTGTGATCAGGATGTTACAATGTCTGATGTCAGCACAAGCTCAGCAAAGCCCTTAACCAGAGGTCCAAGCTTTATTGAGGGGATCTCTAAGTCATCATATGTAAAGCAAGCATCTGATTTTAAAGGCTGCTCTGTAAAGGTGAAAATCTATATTTTTGTGCATCAGCCCTTCCTTTTCTTGATTTAGCAGAAATTATGATCCGTAAACCAGTTTTTATAAATATTCAGTCCCATCTGAGTTTAGAAAATCAGTTTGCAGGCCAATGTATCTGTTTTCAGTTGTCTAGATTCAATAATTATGAGCATTGAGGTGCTTAATGAATTTTAGTTCTATGGTAAACCCAAGCTGAAAATGAAAGTACTTTTGGATTTGTTTTTGAAGCTTTTAGGTATCTTGTTGCCTTGATCAGATGAACCGAGCTGTGCTGAAATGGAATTACCTCCGCGGGCAGTTGATGGTTCCCATTTTTTTGGAATCTGTTATATTATCCATGCTATGAAGGATTAAGATAGAAAATGGGTGGTAGGTTTGTCTGGCATTGCTAATTTTCCGTTTCTCTAGCAACCTCTATCTCCATCTTAATTTCTGACAGAAATGAAAAGAGGTGAAATTTATCCGAGTTTAGATGGACTGTATTTTATGTAAAAATGTGAAATGCTCAAAAACTGAGTTAGATAAGTTACTTTCTAGCCAACGTTGCATCTGATCTATTTGTATTGGGAAGCAAAATTGATAATGTAGCCTTTGCTTGTGCTCAGGGCATGCACATTTCAAAATAAAATTAACTCATGTCAGTGCAAGCAACTTATCTCTTGATCTGGACTCAATGTTTGCAGGTTGTAAATTGTCATGAATCAGTAATTTACATTTTAGCACCTCTGAGATATGCAACAGTCTATGGATGCTCTGATGCGACTATTGTTCTGGGAGCCGTTGGCAAGGTACTGATATGGCTAATTCTTAATAACACAGTTTCTTTTGTACCTAGCTGGACATTAATTCTTTTGTACCGGGTGCACATGATTTTTATTTTTAATACAATTCATTAGAAGAGTCTTAGAGCACACGTGGAATATTTTTCTCCTACAGGCTGTTAGAGTGGAACATTGTGAACGCCTTCATCTGATTACAGCAGCAAAACGTATCTGCATTGCCAACTGTCGTGAATGTCTATTCTTCTTGGGAGTAAATCAACAACCTCTAATGGTTGGTGATAACCATAAATTGCAGGTGAGACTCACTTCAATTTTTCTGCGCACATCTCAGCATCATGCTAGCACTGCCTCCTATTTCACAATTCTGCAGGCTAAATTTTGTTGACAAGTGGTGCTAATTCTAAAATGCATGGAATAATACAAAAGTACCCATTTCACCTTACCCCAAAAAGGGAGGGGAAATACGAAGGAGAAAATATCTTCTCTTCACACACATCCCACTTGGTGACACCCCTTATTCTTCTACATTATCCTGCTTGATACCCCCAGGAAGTTGTCTGGAATCTGCATATAGTTTTTCTGCTAACACATTTTTGACGTATCAATCTGTCTCGATCTACCCAAACGTTCAATGGTTGGTGAACTTGTATTATGTGTCATATTCCAATGAATATTAACGATAAATTTTATCCCTCTTTTGTTTAATTTTCAACAGGTAGCTCCATATAATACATTTTACTCGAAATTGGAGGAGCACATGAATCAAGTTGGCATTGACCCTAGTATCAACAGGTGGGATGAACCTGTGGCACTTGGAATGGTTGATCCCCATGACTCATTATCTCATCCCGCTGGTGTCTTGGATGTTCAAGCTGAGTCTGCTACCTGCCTAGACCCAGATCAGTACAGTAATTTTTTGGTATGTGCTTTGTTTCACGGAATATCTAGGTCCTCAGATATTTTAAATGGATTTAACATTTGTTGATATGTTAATTCATTTATCATTTGTATTCTACACGAATGCTCACAGAACCTTGAATCTTCAGTGTATAAACTCTTAATCTTTTGTTTATATGACGTATTGGCCCATTTAGATTTTTGGGGTATCATTGATGTCAGCTTTTCTAGAGTTTTTAGAAGTTTCTGCTTTAATGTTCATATGCTTCACAATGTGCAGATTCCAAACTGTTTGGGAAGTGAGCAAGATGGTTCCACAAAAGATAATCCGTTTCCTTTACCTGATGCTTACCTGGCATCTCAACAGAGAAATGTATGTCCACTTCTCAATATTGCTCCTGAAAGTTTTGATTGTTTTAGCTCCCCTTACCCAATTTTCTGTTTTCTTTTTGTGCTTATTATTATTATTCAAATTGTCTGATGAGCTATATTTTATTCTTGAACTTTTAGCTCAAAAATCTGGTGGAAGTTAAGCAAATTTTGAGGGAAACTCAGCTTGAAGACAGCCGGAAACGAGAACTATCAAGTGCACTCCACGTATGCTTCAAAGACTGGTTATACGGTAATGTCTTAGAAAAATTCTACTTGTACATCAAGATTTGTACATAAGGGTGTACACCTCCCTCACATGGGGGTGGGACCCACTTGAATATAATATTTTTTTATTCAAACCGGTCCCACCCCCATGTGAGGGGGGTGTACACACCAATGTACCACTAGCAAAACCAGGATCTAGGCATTCTTCTTGGACTTCGTATTTTCTTTTATTGTTCCTTAACGTTTGCTGTATTGGAAATCAAGGGTTAGTGCTATCTGAAAATGTGACCAAGTATAGTTTTCTGTACCCCCACAAACATCTGATGCACAACCCAAATGGCAGCTGATGTTTCAGTATAGGAAGTTGACCTCTTAACTGTAGATTAATCTAAAGCATAAATGATCTGAATTGAGCAGTTATAATTTATTTTCACTTTCAAAGTTGTTGCTAGCTTATCATACTTTGGCAGATATGATCAATTATTTAATTGCCGTGGCAATAATTCTTAAATTACCTGTTCCCTTTTTGAGTTGTAGTTGGAAATTACCTTTTCTCTTTTTGAGTTGTAGTTGGCATATTTTTCATTTGTTCTGCAGATGATTATGTAATGCATGTACATTTCTCCTACAAGGCACTAAAACTTGCATTATGAACATGCACTTAAGGCTGCAGCACATTTGGTGCACATTATTAGACAGAACTGGACAGGACACGACAACACAAGATTTTATCCTTTTTTGTAAACCTATCCTGTCTAACCTATTAAACATGCCACAACTTTCTCATCTTTTTCCACGAGAATCTGTTCCATATTATTCATTATATGTTCTTATTTGCAATTTTACCGGTTACATTTGAAGAGGGAAAAGGGTTACCTAGTAAATGTAACTTGCTTTGACACTTTCCGTTTGCATGATTTGACAGCGTCAGGAAATATCCGGCAGCTTTACTGCTTACAAGGTGATTAAGCAAGCCTCAAATTGAACCGAAAGGATGAAGTTCAAAGTTAAAACTGTGCTTTGATTCGACCATTGACTAGTTCAGGTTCCTCTTGCCATTTTTGTTGATGCCAGAGTCGGAGGGCAGTTGGAACTTTAGTACTACTGTTGACTTAACTACATCAAGTCAGTTCAGACTATTATTGTGCAGATTGCTGTTAGAAAAACATTTGCTTACTTGCAATTGTATTTCGGTTGAATAAATTTGTAATATCTATGTTTCCAGTTATGTTGTGGAATTCGATTAGAGGATTTTTTTTGCAGGATCCAAGTGAAACAGTGTTCTTATTGTTTCTCCAGTGTCTAAAAATACTTACATTGTCAGATATCCATGCAGATTTAGGCCCTGTTTGAGCTATATTTTTCTTCCCTAAAAATGAAAAATATGATCGTTACCCATCACATCAAACTATCAATGTTGAATTTCTATCATTTGTGTGGGCTCAATGACAATTATATTTTTCATTTTCATTTTCATTCTAGAAAAAGATGGCTCAAACGAGGTCTTATTGTCAATTTGCCTGGTTTTTTATAGTCCTGGGTGCTATAACGAGTTTTGTATGGGGTGCTATAACGAGTTTTGTATGGTCTACGCAGCCCAGCCCAGTGTATATCACTATTCAAGATGAACCCATAAATGGTGATGTTTCAGTTAAAGTTTCACGATTCACTTTGATCATCCAGACCCTTTGTGCATTGTATGGTTGACATGAGATCTTACTCTTTGCCTCGTGAGACGGATATTATGAATTTGCCTTCCACGAAGTTAGGATTGATAGATTAAGAGCCCTTTCTTTTTTTAATTGGTACATGTAAATTTGTGTCGATCAAAATTAATAAATAAGTATTTCGGGCATATCTATGCTAACAAGATCAAAAGATGTACAAACAATAAAAATTTAATGATCCAATGTTAAAGACTCGAAATGAATTAAAAGATGAAAATAAAATGAAAACATTAAGAGCACTCTTGATTCTATAGGTGGTGATGCATGATCATTCTTAGTTGGTGGAACGTAATGTTTAGTTATTTCCGTAAACAAACAAAAACCCAACATATGCCAAATAGCTATGCGAATGTACCTCTCCATGACTCCATGACTAGCTTCTTAGAGGGATAGGCTGCAAAAGTTTTGAGACAATAAACAAATCTATGATGTAGTTAGATGTTTTGGGCTGCACGCCCTCATTTATGCTTCCATTAACATTTCTTTCAAGCAAACGTGACGATCAATTTGATCACATATTTCTTCTCACTTTGATCACCAGTTTCCACAATTCAAATTTGGTTACTTCACTCCACAATTAAGAAGCAAAAGAAATTACACCTTAAGACGCCTTGGTATGAGAAATTGGGACTTAAAATTTGAGCTCAACAAATCCATTCTCTTGTTACAATAGTTGCGCTGTAATCATTGGAAACTGAAACTCAGAAAGCTCTAACATGTGAGAAAAACACAATCCTGCAAGAATAGTCTTGGTTACTGAAACTCAAAAAGCTCTCTAACACGTGAGAAAAACACAATTCTACAAGAATAGTGAAAATCAACGGTAAAAAGTATACATAAACCAGTTCTTATGATTATTCTCCGTTAAACAACAAATGCACTTTGCAAGAAACTGCTCCAATAACACCGCCTGATGGCTTTTCCAAGTCATATGAACATAATCCAAAACTACATGCATCCAAATGGAGATTTGCTGTCATGGTAGAAACATAAAATTTGTAGTAACTTATTCAAATTCACCATATGAGAACAGATAGAGAGATAAGAAGCCAGAAAACATAGCCCAGAAATACATTAAATATCTGAGTGCTCAACTAGCTTTCCACATTAGGCCTCTTCTTGAGGGTGTAAGGATAGTACTCCTTGCCATTATCAATTCTCGTGGTCTGACCTCCAGCATCAATGACAGCAGAAGTCACTGCAAGTGCTGCTCCAGCAGAGATTGCTGTGGATATGCTCCTTCCTGTGGACGATGATAAATACAAAAGCCAAAATTATAAGCACCATTCAATGTATTGCCACTAAATGGAAGACAGAACATTCTACCTAAAACTTGACTTGCCTTTTCAAGTCGAAATGAAAGGGAAAATGGATAACTTCATATATTAGGACAGTATCAGCATGTAAGCTAGCCAAAATAACATATTCACCAATGCATGTTTATTCAGGCAGGATATTAGTATTTATTTTCAATACAGTAGAGTAAAACTGTAAGACTTGATAAGCATCTAAAACTGTGGAGGATAGAAATGAAGCTATGGCAGGCCTGTTAACAATAAAGATGCAGCCATACCCTTGGGCATAAAAATTAATTCATTTACTCAAATAACAAATTATTTAAGATATAAATGCAATTAAATAAATAAATAAATCTTCTCTCAAACACTTTTCAATGAGCGGTCATTCATTTTACCAATTTATGAGAAAATACCATGTGCCATGTGTTACACCTAGTCAAACGAGACCACCGACATGCCATGTCACAGAAGGCCTTCCGATCCAAGACACGAACCTATTCCAAATTTCAAAATGCAGATAATACGTACAACGATAATTGAGAACACAAGTCAAACTGAACAACTGAATCATTCATTAAATACATTCAAAACGTTCGAGTTTTGTAATACTTTCTACAAGGTCTTGCTCATAACTCGTTCTGCTTAATTTTGCTGATATAATGTCTTTAATAAATTAGGGAATATTCAAGCTTGAGAAGTAAAACAATGTGAAAACCATATAAAAAGATGTAATAAAATAAAAATAAAAGAGAGGGAGGGAGGGAGGGAGAGTACAAATACGACCAGTTTATCCCACATAATAACTTAATAGTCTTAAAAAAAGTTTAGCGTGACTATCTTCTGAACTGCAAAGACGTGTATAAAATTTCCCAATAAAATATTGAGTGCATATTTGGCAGGATGAATAGCTATAATCAATTAACAATATCTTATATCTGCCAACTGTGCAGTATGCCAGCAATGCCAATGATTCAGTTCCTATCTTCATAAATATTTAGCAATGAAGCCTGAAAAGCATTTGAATTGGTGTCTTCTGAAGGTGGAGAAAAAAAACTGAGAACAGCACAAAAACCATTTTTAGAATGATCATGTCTCGTCCTGTTGGAAAACTTAGAGATCATATTCTCGATATGCATGTAAGAAGAGGACACAACCACACATTAATACATGCACAGATTATGCACAAGATAACACTAGAAATTATCTTAGAGCTCATTTAAGATAGCTGATAAAAATGTAGCCCGCCATTGCTTAATTGAAAATGAGAATCTCGTGCTTATAAGCAAATGGAATACATTTTAAGATAAGGGCACAGTTGTTTAGATAGAGATGCTTATTCTAAAAAGTAAGCACCTATTGTGTGTGGAGAGTGAATGGATAACATACTTTGTTTTTTCAAAATGACCAAATGGATATTACATGATTACATCAAATTTTTAGATGGCGAGGTGTATGGAGGAGGTTTTAGTAGCAGGGAGGGTAAGGTGGGGATTAGGGTTGCACGAGAGGTTAGATATCGAAAGACATTGTGTGGCTGGGAGGTGGGCAAGGTCCATCTGAGAGTGGTGGAGGGGGTTCTGATGATTGATTGTTGGGGCGGATGAATATGGAGACAGGAAATGGCTACCGAGGGGAGGTTGAGGGGGATGGATAGGTGAAGAGAATTATGAGTGGCAGGTGGAGGAGGCATGCTTGAGAAATTTATGTAGATGTACCAGATCAACTATGCCATCTTGTTGGTTAGTGCATAGGTACATAAAAAGTTGTAATTATCAAGAGGAAGAACCATAATATTTAATGCAGAATAAGATTTCACCTCTATAACCCAGAACGGAAGCACCGGCAACAAATCCACCAACAGCACCATTAACAAAGTCTCTTTTCATCCTATACTTCTGCATCACTTGATCAACGCCAATGTAGACACCGCCAACAGCAGCAAAAGTCATCCCATAATTACCCATCATCTTCAATGTCCTAATTAGACCTGGAAGTGCAATGCTCCTCTCAACTCGAGGTACATCATGCCAAGTAGCAACAATGGTACCCCAAATTGTGCCTGCAACTAGACCTGAGGTTGCACCCTTTATAGCTTTCATCATTGGACTTGTTTCATCTTCCATCTGTCTAAGCTCTGCCGGATCCATAGCTACACTCCAACTAGAAAACGTGTGCTGTAGAGAATAATCATGTCCAATTTAAAGATAAAAATCAGTCCCAAAAGAAGAAAGTATTAACATATACAGAACAAAATATAAAGGAAAAAGAATTACTAGGGCCAGCCTGAACGATATAGAAACACAGCGATTCAATTATCAACATATTTACAGGAGTAATAAGAAACCTAGAGAAAACAGCTCTGCTAATACCACGCATGCCTGACTGTTAACAACATTAGCCAACTCGATATTCAACATTTTATCCTCTCTTGTACTTACAACAGGTTGTTTTCAATGGATAAATCAATATCTGAATACAGAAAACTTAATAGTGTTCTGCCTCGACAATTTATCTTTTAACAATATTACTCGTTTATGTTGCATACAGCATTAAGAAATCCGAAACTAAATAATACTATGGAAAATAATTACTTCCATAGAAGGCATAAACCCCTTTTAACAATTTTACCCAAATGTCAGCCTCCCAATTCCAACAACTAGTTATCTAAATTTTCAAAATCATATTTTTATCTGCCCTGTACTAGCACCTCCACCAAAGCTACAGTTCCCAAATCCAATCAAGGAAAAAATGGTCTAAAGCGTAAACCCGATCCCGATTGGACTAACTATTATGTGTCAATCTGGCACCTCTAATTTGAGAAAAGCTAACTACTTTTTAACGTTTTATTGGATAACTTTTCCATCTTTAAACCTCGGCCCTAGAATTCAATCTTACACTTCTTCCTTCAACAATTATAAATTGTAGTGGCCAAATATCCATCTGCAGATGCGCGTGAACGCGTTTAACAGTGTGTATACGCCGCGTTCTCTGCGTGTAAAATTGTATGCACGCATCGATTCGTAGAAAGGAAAGTTGATGCTTACCTGAACTGGTAGAGAGAGAGAGAGGGAGAATACTTGGTACTTCGGTATTCGGTAGGATAACTCGACAAAGGCCCAAAAGAAAGAAGAATGTGCTATCGTTTCAAGTTTCTTGTCGTGGTGTTATTTATGTCAATTGTTCTCAAATGATTGGGCAATTATCTCATAGTCCAGTCTTAAAACCGACCCAGCACATCAATAAGACAACAACTCCACGGCGTATGTTAGCACACAATGACCGATAAACCAGTCGACACAAAACACTGAAAATATTTCACTAATTTTGCGATAAAAAATGAAGATGCAGATGAAATCAGAAATCTTCCAATTGTCTATGCTGATTGGGTAATTGGAAGCGAAGCAAATATATGAAATTCTTTTAAAGTCGACTCCAGATAGCCGTAACATTTTTGGTCGGCTTTCAGGTGCTGCTGTAATAAATCGACCTCAAATAAGACCCTCGACGATTTATTTGAGGTCTTTGCAATGGTTGTTACTTGCAGATAATCTCTATTTAATGAAACCTTGTCCTTACAACATTAAGTCGTAATTCTGCCCAAATTAATTCACGGAAATATCATTATTTGCCAACACTTGTATGGATGGCATTGGCTTTTTGCATTTTGTTGTTACAAGAATCGGAATGAACTGCCCGTTTGATCAAGAAAATCGGTAACCATTAAAGCTAGCAGAGTAGAGTACAAGGCCGTTCACACTTTCAGTAGGGTTCTTGAATTATAACATAAATGGGCAATTCAGCTACTTCCACAAGAAATGATTTCAAAACAAAGAGTAGGACAAAAGCTGATGTTCATCATACAATGACATTAAACATAGGCGAGCACAAAGTCATGCTTCTCCTAGCAGAAGAGCGCAGAGTACAACACAGAGTACAACATCACACATGCAGTAGCTGACAAGAACTTAAGAAACACAAAGTTTATTACAACAGACAAGGTTCCAAGGACCTCGCTTGAGAAAAGTAAAAAGACACTCAAAGAGACCAGTGCATATGCTCGACCGAAGAAGTATAACCAGTTGAGAGCTCGAGTTCATGGAATTGTTCGCCACCTTGTTGAGCCAACTCGAGCTCATCAGAATATTGACTGTTGGCCGGACGTGAAATCTGACCTAAACCAAGATCGGGGGGCATCTCGTGGGAACCGGTACTAGCTTGGTTGTCCTTGAATCCCCATGGAAGGCTCATAAAGTTGCCAACAGGTGCATCATGTGCAACTGGTGGCTGAACCATGGATATCCCATTGGCACCATATAAAGTGTTCAGCCCGGGACAAGAGGGTATGTTTCTTGAGCCCCAGGTCTGACTTGACAGAAGAGAGAGAGCACTGCCGGAGTCCGAGACACCACTGAAACTTCCAGAAGATAATCTCGGACCTAAATAGCTGGCACTAGCAGTTGAACCTTGCAGAAGATTGGGTGGTGGAGGATTCTCTGAGTTGCTATGCCATGGTGATGGAAGAAACTTTTCGGCGACGGTAACTTGATTCCCCAATCCTCGTTCGGATGATGGCATATTTGGCCATGAATTCCTCCCGGCTGCACTTGGGTACAAAGAGAAGTCCATCACGAAACCTCCATTTCTGCCGTCGGTCTCTGTCAAGGCAAATATCAAACATCTGAACAACTCAGTTAAGTACAAAAGAAAATTATCTAAATTAAAAAACTCGGGCTCATGAAAAATATTAGCACTAGAATTCAGAGAGGCTCCCCAATCAGTAATGGCTAACCAAAGACGGATGAAGAAAAGTTTCCATAGCGAGTGGACAATAGATTTCCAGGTGGTGGCTTCCTTCGACGCTCGTTGTGTCCGGCAAGTCTTCTGCGACAGCTGCGTTTTCCTTGGTCAAATTCAGACAATTGATGAAACCTGGAAAAGACTATCAGAAAAGATCTCATTCCAACAACAAAGAAGGCCTTAAGACACCACTATTTAGCAAAACCAAGATTCAAGAAATGTTGGAATGTTGAAAATGTATTGAAATCCAGCTAGTTATCACTATTCAACAAATTTCAGCTAAACAATTAACACTTGAAATCACAATCCATCAAAGTTTAATCATCCTTTAAATCTTTTAGAGATCTTAAAGATCGATATCAACAAAGTTGATCCATCTCTTTCCTTCTTACAGCTTAAGAACACAGATGAAAATAATTATAAGCTGATTGTCTAACGGTTCTAATTATATAATTATTATAAACAATGCTCCCTAACGAGGGCTCAGATGTTGCATCACTTGGTCCTCACTCGCATGTCCACTTAATTGAGCCTTTATACACAAATGTCTAACAGACATAATTACTAATCAGGTAGTCTTCAAGCTCTTCATTTTCTGACGTGGGACAAGTAATAGTTACTTTCTTACCTTATTTGCATTAAAGCCCATCATCATCCCTCCAAGTTCCCTTTATTTCGGAAATTCTTCAACATCCTTTAGTCTTTAGCTCCATTACAGTCAAGATCATCACTCAGTAATCACTAATTAGAATAATGAGGGAATTCCAAAAATCAATTTGGCACATTTTGCAGGCACGTGAATTTCAAACAGATAACGACACCTGGCCTGGTATTCATTCATGATCTACCACTAGTAAATTCCGAACACATAATCATCTTCCCTCCAAGTTCCCTTTATTTCGGAAATTCTTCAACATCCATTAGTCTTTAGCCCCAATACAGTCAAGATCATCATTCAGTAATCACTAATTAGAATAATAAGGAAATGCCAAAAATCAATTTGGCACATTTTGCAGGCACGTGAATTTCAAACAGATAACGACATCTGGCCTGGTATTCACTCATGATCCACCACTAGTAAATTGCAAACAGACAAATCTTATAATTTAGGGATTGTTTATCACGTGTCAGTACAAAATTCTCTAGATCAATGCTAAGCTTGTAGAGGGAAGTGTAAAGTGGAACATTGCACAAGTGTATAGGGTTTAAAGTATGTCCATACTTGAACATACATGACAATTTTTTTGAAGGAATTCTGAATTTGATATCACACTTTTCCACGCCTTTTCAATTACCTATTTGAAGAATTCTACGTAATTATTACAATTAAAGAACTGAAGATCACATTTGATCAAGTCATTAGATGTTTTGAATTTAATTAGATGAAAAGATATCCAAGCTAAAGTTACTCCATAAGAACAAGAAGAAAAAAAAAGACTGGTAGTTGGTTGTAATGAACCTGTGCTACATATGGGTCCAAATATGCATCCATACACAAACTTCAATGTCACGATAATTACTGTACAGCATATGTAATCTCGTCGCCTGTAATTCTTTCATGTTCTTACAAGCAGACATTTTTCCAAGTCAATTTGGAGCAAGAATCTAACAGTTCGAGTTGCAAACTAGGAAGCACTAATAATCCAAAAACCTGCGCCTATCTGTGTTTGTACAAGTTTTTATAACATTAACCTTAATGACATATCCTGCACACTTCACATCTTTTAACCATTTTTTTTTTTTTGGAAAACTAATGTAATCTGTATTGCGTCATGTCTGATACCCTTAAGTGCAATGCTTCCTAAGTTGCAAACTAGAATAGATACTTTCCATCAAACTAGAATATATCTCACCCTAGGGACTAAATCCTGGTCCTTTGGAAATCTGTCCTGTCCCACTCCCACCAGCTCTTATGGCATCTACATAATATCATAGATGAAAGTGTCTCATTCAAAAAAGTCTCTTAAAACTGTTTGAGCAAAACTCAAGATTACTTCCCATTCTTTCTTAGTTTATCTTATGCGAGTGCCAACCTGCCTTCCAACTGGTTGCTCCACTTGTTCAATTTGTGACATTTTGATACAACGTTTATTTTCTAGTTCTACAATAAGCTCCATATTGTTTTTACTACAAATGTGCTGAACCTAGATCTCATTAGCTTGGGGGGAGGCGGGGGTGGACAATTAAGAGGGCATCCTCTAAAACCAAAAGATATATACTAAACATCAATAATCTACTAAAAAATCTTAAACCAAAACCCCACTCCACCAAAATCCTAATCAAATCCTGAATGAATGTCGAAAGGCCTTAATACAGGGAAATCAAAAGAAAATCATTCTCAGTATCAGTAAAACTCCCTCAAGAATTCTAAATTTCTACTGTAACCATCCACACAAAACTACAAATTGACATAATAAATAAACACGATGAAGCTATTGATGAAAATGTGTACTTTGTTACATGTATATAGATTGGAATAAAGCTAAAAGAGAAAGGCGAAAAAAGCAAAAAAGAAAAGCTGACCTGCTGCATTGCTGGCAAAACCTTTGCTCAAGCCCTGCAACAATGACTTTTCGAGACTTTGAGTGCATACCACAGACTTTGTGCCTTGAATAGTAAGTCTTAGAATCACTCAGATCTACCTGACACCCTTCCACTTGACACCTGGGTGGCTGACCACCCTGTACCCCACAACCCCTCCCCTTTTTTGCCGGCACCGGTGGTGGAAGTCCGGGAGACACCACCGGAGACGGCCCACCACCAGTTTTAGCCTGAACTCCACTACCCACGTCCTCAAAGTAGACTTTCTTGCCAAAGTTCAAGCCATTGAGTGAGTCTTGCGCACCAGAAGCTGAACCCTTTTCCATTCTTGTGTCTAAAACCCAGTCATCACTGCCATGGGAGTTAAGTTACAACCACAAACGCAATACTACAGAAATAAATAAATAAATAAAGTATATATTTATCTATGTATGGTAAAAAAAAGATGCGACTTTTTTTTTTTTTTTTTGTTTATCTTGATTTGGGTGTGTGCGTGTGATTGCGTGGGTCTTTTTGGGTTTCAGAGGTTAGTGGCGGAAGTGTACTGGTGTAAAGTATACACCTGACAATGGACCATAACGCCAGCTCGGGGATTGTGCTGAGTTTTCCGAAAGACGGAAAGAGTGAGAGACTTGTCAATAATGGAGAGCAATAACCAAAACCCAAGTGTTTCAACTTTTAAGTACTTTTTTGGGAGTTCACTCTGAAGCTTTAGACCACTTTATTTTACCAGTCACTAATAATTCAACTGTTGTTTATGAAAGGAGAAAATTGCAGTAAGTCTCTAAACTTTGTAAATACTATGTTTAAACTTCTTCAATTTTTCCAACTTATGAGCACTCAAATTATAAATTATTTCGAAGAGTAGTTTGAGACTTTGAGTAACTCATCGAGTTCCCTTCCAATTACATTCGGATGATACGTACAGTCTATTTACTTATTTACTCGTTTTTTTTAAAAAAATTCTCTTTCAATGATAATAAGTTGATTGTCATGTAACCCGTCGACTTATACTAAAAACCCATAAAATGAAAATTGTTTAAAGCATGCCAAGAACTAGCCTTTTACCACAAAAGTCAATTTGTTTATTTACATATTAAAGAATTTTTTTCATCGTTGAAATCCACCGTGACTCGATTTTGATTTGATCCTTTATCTCTTCATGGCTAATGTCCTAATTGATTTTCAAAACATTCACATAACCATGGATGTTAGGCCTTGTAACCGTAGAGTCCAATCAAAATTACACTCGTAATACAACTCACATGCAATACATGGTAGGGTGTGTTTGATAACACACTTTTTCCATGGAAAATTCCATTTTTCATCTTTTGTCATGTTTGATATGCTAAATTTTCTATGGAATTCCTTTTCCTCTTGTGCCTCACACGTGCACTTTTTCCACTTTTTGGTTGAATTGGTTTTCCCACCTTTTTGGTGGGAAAATGGAATTCCACCATTTTTTTTTGGGCAATGGAAACAAATTTCATAACTAATTGTAAAAAAAAATTTCACTTTAATGGACAATTTTCATGTAAAATAAAGTCAAATGAACACTAAATTTTGATTAAAAAAAAATGATTTTTTAAGAAAATTAAAAAATTTTGTTTTTGTTTTTGTTTTACTTTTTAGCAATGGAAACAAATTTTATAAACAATTGTGGAAAAAATAATCACTTTAGTGGACAATTTCCATGTAAAACAAAGTCAAACGAACACAAAAATTTAAAAAAATTTCAGGTGAAAAATTATACCAATCAAACACACTTATTTAACAATTCCCTGAAAAACAAGTTCTAGGTAATATTTTTCCTGGAATTCATTTTCTTTCCACCCATTTTCCACCCTACCAATCAAACGGACACTTGGTCATTTTTAGTATTTAAATAATCTAAAAATTGGGTTTTGATACTGAATAAATTTTGGGTAATGATTTTAAACGGTTTGAATTAAGTTTCATAAGCCTTGACCGATAAGTAAAATTAATATCAACACACCAATTTGTTGGCTTGACCCAAAAACAACTTGGACCATTGGAAGCAACTTAATTAGTTAATATATTGCTCATGGCCTATTTACTTCTTGGATGATCCTTTTTAATGTGTTGTCCCATTTATTTACCTATCCCTAAACCTATAAATAGGGAACAATACATAAATAAGACATTTACTTTCACCCATTTTAAAAATACAAAAATAAGTTTTAAATATTAAAAATCAGGTTTTTTTAAATTTTTATTTATGAAATAATAATTATTAAATCAATTTATTATTAATATTTAATTATAATATAATATAATTAACTCACCCCCACCTCCACCACCCCTAAAGCTCCATGGACTATTCCGACGACTTTTCGTCACCACTCTTTTTCGACAACTGTTCCAACGATCGTTCCGGCGATGTCGACGAGTATTTCGATGACCGTTTCGTCGTCAATTTTATTCCAATGACTACTCCGATTCCTACGAATATTCCAACTCCGGTGAATATTGATATATTAAGGTCACAGATCTATGCAACTTGGTCACAACAAAGATTTCACATGTTACAATTTGTTAATCGGTCACATATCACAAAATTTATAAGTTATACTACTTATTTTATGGTCACAAACTTCACATTAATTGAACATAAATTATATTTATGTCACAATTTATGAAATTAATGGTCACAAATTAATAATTTTTAGGTCACAGAGCATGTATTGGTCATAGTTTATCTAATTCGTTGGTCACACATTATTTATTGGTCACCCACCAACCAAATTATTGGTCACAATACAAATCCACCACTGGACACCACAGATCCACCCGCACCACCCACCTAGATTCACCTCGCCGCCCACCACCACACCTGGCACACCACAACAACATCATAAAAATCATAATTAAACAATGTTTATTACATTGTCTTTCAACAAATAAAATTAAACTAGATTATGTTAATTGACATATCTTCATACCCTTTTCATCCATTGTATTCCGCAATCTGGCCACTTGCTATTGCACCAACCATTGCACCCACATTTGCTAATGAACCAAATATTGAAAAAAATTCACCAACACCAACGACCAAAAGAAAATTCAGATCCCAACAGTAATTTCTATAACATAACAGCATTGAATGCAAATATACCAAAATTCCGATAAACATTACCCATAACGCGATTTTCTGGTAATCGTCGGTGGCTAACTACAGGGGGCCATCACTACTGGGTTGGGGCGATGGGTACTATGAAGGCGAAGAGAATAAAGTGAAGCGGAAGACGGCAGTGTCACCGGCGGAGCAAGAAAACAGAAAGTAAGTGCTCAATCCTTTGTTAACGGGTCCGGGCTTCCCGGTCAGGCGTACAAAATATATGCGAGTGGAGGGGAAGAGGCGGCGCCTGACGGGGGTGGTGAGAGAGAGAGAAGAAGAGGGAGATGAGGGGAAGAAGCGACGGCTACCGAGTGGCGATGGCGTCGTTGAGAGACGGGAGGGGAGAGTGGAGAGGATATTGGTTCGAATGATTTTAGGGTTTGGTTTGGTTCAAATGATTTTATTGTATATAGATATAAAAATAAAATAAAAATGTTTTTAAATTATTAATTAAAACTT
>CAIGRS010342036.1:0-15870 GCA_903798395.1 Fraxinus floribunda
TTTCATATATTAATTCCAACTTGATTGAAATTGAAAAAGGTAGCAGATTTAAAAATAAGCTTGACACAACCAGTGACATTATCAAAGTCCATTTTCTAATTTTATCTATTATATATACGTTAACATAACCTCAAAAATAATACAGTTCATGTATTGCATGGATCAAAACTAGTATTTTCTTTACAAAACTGGATACTTGACAATAGCTATTTCTACCAAGTACATACAGACGTGTACTAGGATAAGTTATCTTTTCATAATCAATAGATATTTCATAACTGACACAAAGACATATTGACTAATTTTATCTATTATATATACGCTAACATAACCTCAAAAATAATACAGTTCATGTATTGCATGGGCCAAAACTAGTATTTTCTTTACAAAACTGGATACTTGACAATAGCTATTTCTACCAAGTACATACAGACGTGTACTAGGATAAGTTATCTTTTCATAATCAATAGATATTTCATAACTGACACAAAGACATATTGGTACTTCAACTTTATCCTTCCAACACCAAATTGTATATTGAAAAGTCAAAATACTTATTAAACTATTTGTCACTGTTAGATATTCTATAAATACGTTAACTCAGCACTTCAACTTCACATCTGCAAAAAGAAAGCGATTATCATTACCATTTATAACTACCATAGTTTAAGAAATTCTGACTCGTGTTCGTTTCTAGTAATGTTTTCATCTTCCAGGCTACACTACCTTCTTTTTCTTCCACATAAACAACTTTCTAACATTCATAGCTACACTTACCTATACTGTAACTTATTGTTCATGTCACTTACAGATATAAAAAATGGTTGCACTTCATAAGTTCATTCCACATATTTCAGCTTCAGAAACTATTGGTCAGCAAAATTTATCATCGCATGAAAACTATCCCCTAAAACTGCTTGCAATTTCTGTAGATGTTACTAGAATCTTTCTTTCATGGATTTAGAGGTACATATGTACTACTCATTCCAATAATTTTCTACCTTTCATCTACCTGTTATTATTCCATAATACATTCTTCCAAAATAACATGGCTCAAACACATCCTGAATATCTAATAGAATCAATTAGAAACCAACTTGTAAATAACCACCACTTGTCGCCACTAAAAAGACCCAAATTGCCCTCAAAGTCCTCAAGAAAAATATATAAATAGTCTAGCCTAGTAAGAGAAAAGCATACAAATTCAAATATCACCCTCCTAAATAGCGATTTTCCCTCTTGTTCCTTGCTGAGTATCAATCACTGTGAGTTTTGGAGGAGAACATTTAGCGAGGAAAGAGAAATTCTCGATCGTGTTTTTCAACCAATTGACTTTGCCCGTGAGAAACCAGAGCAAAGGTGACCACAAATCTGTGTATCAAAGTTGAGAAATCACCAAAATTCGAGAAAAGATGATTCAGTTAAGCCAAATCAGGAGAAAGTGAAGACACTGAAAATTGGAAGAGAAGAATACAATTATGATTCATTCAATAGTGATATGAATAAAAAAGGCGCGAAAAGACTCCAGTGAAGCTGAAAGCCATTCAATAGTGATATGAATAAAAAAACGACAGCGAGAAAAGACTCCAGTGAAGCTGAAAGCTGATCTATCCCCCATTCAACATCGTCATCTACGAAAGAAAAAAGTCGACATCAAATACTATATAGGAAATGGCAGAAAGCCTAAAAGCATTGATGGAAGAAAAAGCTTCTCTGCGTGCGAAAGTATGAAATTTGAAAGGTAAATGCGCGAACAAAAAAAGCCACAGAAATCAAGTAATTTAAAATCTATAATTTCTTTTATTAAGTATATATAACCTAGAAGTTAAAACTTGAATATTTAAGATGAGGTAGTAGGCATCCAGGTGAAATAACTAGAGAATGTTTTAACTATATGCTTCTAGACAACGAAAGTTGAATGTTCTATATAAGAAGCAAAATTATAATCCGTGTTGGAGCCTTACTATTTTACAAGAGGCAACCCAATCTCTCTCAAACAGGTTGTTAGGTTTTAGTTAATTTTATAATGGGCAAATTCTATGGACAAAACTACTTAATTTGATAGGATGTAAAAATTCAAGGAGTAATGTGTAATTTGTTCAAACGTTAGTTAGTAAGTCTAGGGTTTTGAGTTTGGAACAAGGAGGAAAATGGCGCGAATTTTCGCTGGATTGTCGCCAAGGGTTGGCTCGAGCTACAAAAGTAGAAACATCATCGCTAGACCGTCGCTCCTCCTTTGCTCAAGAGACAATCTATCGCTCGAGCTCGACTGTCACTGGTCCCTCGTTCGAGCGACAGTACTGTTTGGAAAATTTTTATTTCCCGATTTCAAGGCTTTTTACCTGGTCCATTCGTTTCTTGGCCTACCTATATATAGGGGTGGGCAAAATCGAAACCAACCTACCTAAACAGTCTAACCCAATCCAAACCGAGCGGTTTGGGTCGGTTGTGACTTTTCAGCTGGGATTGGGTTTTGGGTTAAGAAGCAGGTCGGGTTGGGTTGGTTCATGGGTTGACTCATTGAAACTGAGTTAACCCGACCCGACCGCTTAGTTAAAAATAAATAAAAGATAAAAAAATAAACGTGTTAACCCAGCCTACAGAACACAGAATGCAACCCTACTTTATTCTTTCAAGTTCAAACTCTTTCTCTCACCGTCTCTCACAATCTCTTCCTTCCACTCTCTTTTCGAACTCTTCTGGCAATGGAGATCTCCTAGCCTCACCTTCGAAGACACCCCCTTTATCTGCATCTCTCAAAGTTGAACCTTGTTTACTACAGACTCTCGGGAGATAGGTGTCCAAATTAAAAGGAGAGTACGTACAGTACCAGCATATCCCGGCACAGGCGCTCGTGTAAGACCAAAATCATCAGCAATTCGTAATGACAAATCTATGTTTCAACTCTGTTGTCTTCTCATTTTCTCCATTCTGTTTGGCTGCTTATTAATCTGAGAGATTTATTAATTCTTATTATTACTGCATCTGCAACATCTCCCTTCGCTCATGAGGAAATGAAAAGAACACAGAGGTATATGATTTGATTTGCTGATGTTTTAAGAGTTTGTAATGTATTTGACTGCTAAAAAATAGTGCTAAATTTACATCAAATTATTGCATATTATATGAGTACTAAATTATGCAAAATCACTTATTTTTTGTTGATTTAGAGCTTTTTAGAATAGAGCTCAAAAGTAACTAAAGAAGAAGAAGAAGAAGAATATTTCAAGGAGGAAGAATCTGGCGCCGGAAATACAAGACTAGTGGCAAAGCCGTCTTGTATGATTTTTGCTAGCACTGTTTAAAGTAGCTGCCTTTTTTTCCCTCTGAAATGATATTTCCTTATAGTGGCTTACAAATTGTAACATTAAAAACAACTGTAATTGATTATGTGGTTCATGGATTGACGTGTTTTTGGTTTGCTATGAAAGAGTTTGAGAAGAGAATTCATTTATAATGTAGGATGAGCAGGGAAAATTGTAACCCTCTTATTCTTGCAATATGATTATGTTATGTACTTCTTAATGGATATTGGCGGTGATTTATCATCTTTTCATGAGCATTTATTTTGTCATACTTGTTATGTTGCATCACAATTTAATATGAAGCAGACATCAACAGTTTACTGTAATTCCTTTGTCTTGTTACTTAGATTTTTTAGGAGCATTTGGTATGCTTTCTATAAGTGTTTATTGTTTGTGATTTGCATTTATTGTTTGCAGCAGCAACTTCTCTTGTTGTACAGAATAATCTTCACGAACTATGGTCTCTCCTGAACTTTTTGCTACCGGAGATTTTTAGCTCAGCTGAAACTTTCGATGAATGGTTCCAAATCTTTGGGGAAAATGATCAGCAGGAAGTTGTTCAGCAGCTTCATGAGGTTACCTTAGTTACTCTTCTATAAGATACATGTCTCTCATGGTAAAAATGAGTTATCGTCATTAACTGGATCAATTGAAACTTCATAATAGTAGGCCACTATGGCAGCTTGATATGCTATAAATTGCCAATTCCACTTCATATTTCTTCTTGGTGTATGCTAAATCATCATATGTTAGAAATTCTTACAGTACATTTTTAATTAGTGCTAGCTTTCTAGCATCCTTATGCGTCATACTTTATCTACATTTTAATCAACATGAGCAACTAACAGAGTAATGGTGACGATTAAATGATTTGGAGGGCTTCGAGGAGTGAAATTTTTTGTCTTTAATATTTGTTGACATGTTGTCTAAAACCGACCAACGCAACCCAACCCCATCGAAATTTAATTCGGTTGGGTTGGGTTTCAATCTTTATATGGGTTAGGTTGGGTTGAATTTCAATCAAATCGACTATGTTGGGTTGGGGCAAAAACCGACCCAACCCACACCCACCCTTCCTATATATATACCAAAACACTAGTGTACGAAATTTCTAAGGTTGAGAGAGTGATTCTATACAACACATCATTCAACCTTCAATTCTTGTGAGATTTTTGGTGAGAAAAAATCGAGAGCATAATCCAAATACCAAAAACCACTTCCTATTCATCTTATCAGAGTTCTGAAGATCGAAGGAAGTAGACAGGAGTTCATGTCTATGAAGAACGTGTCATTCTTTGTGATCCACTGGTGATAGACGAATCCATAAGGTTTGGAGTGTACGGGGTAGAAGATTCCACGAAGAGCTTTGGCAACGCAGCTAAGGATTGGTGCATGAGAGCAAGGGATCTAGGGAAAGCTTAAGGAGTGTAGTCGAGAGATCGGATAGTATGGGTCATCTAGTCTGGTAGACTGTAAGTTGTTATATTCGTTTATAATGGATTGACTGGTAAAGTGCCTGGAGTTTTTCCCAGTTGGGTTTATCCGTGATCATTCTGGTGTTGTTTACTGCTTTCATTATTTTGATTGATTATACTAACTGAGGTATTCAAACTTAGGACTAACCTGACTTGCTTGATTAATCATCTAGATAAGAATTAAAAGTGACTTGTTGCTATTTAATTCGTAATAGTTTTTAATTCAGCATTATATACCTACTCACCCCCCTCTAGGTGTTGTTAGGGTCGAACTTGCATATTCTGGAAACCACACACGAGGGAACTAAAACTGTTAAAACTCTAAACTGCAGATGTTAACCATAAGGTTTGAAGATATAAGGATTGCTTATGATGAGACATTTGATAGTTTCCATGCTAAACTCAATGACATTGTCAATTTGAGTTTTAACTTAGGTGAAAAGATCCTCGAGATCAAAATTGTTAGGAAAGTCCTTCGATCAGTGCCCAAGAGCTTTAGACCTAAAGTCACTACTATAGAAGAGAGTAAGGACTTAGATGAGGTTAAAATTGAAGAACTTGTAGGATCTCTTCAAACTTATGAACTCACTGTCTCACAACCTAAAAATGTTAAATCCATCGTCATGAATACTATTGGAGAAGCTGAGAGCGAGTCCACTGACACTAAGATCCTTAGGGATGATGAAATATCTTATTTTGTTAAAAAATTTCAGAAGGTGATGAGAAATAGAAGAAAGTCTCAGGAGCTGAATAGTGATATCCCTAGTAAATTCTTGAGAGGTAGACGTGAGAAAAACACTTCTAGGACTCCCGTTAGGAAATCTCAATCTGTCCAATGCCATGAGTGCAAAGGATTTGGTCACATTAGGAGTGAATGTTAGAATTTGAAGAAAAGTTCGGGTAAAGAACGTCTCAAGGCATTAGCTGTGACCATGAGTGATGAGGAGTCAGATTCCAATGTTGAGACTCTGGTAGTGAGAATGAACAAAAATTCATGGCCTTCACTTCAGTTGCTACTATCAAATCTGATCGTGAGATTGAAAAGGTTGAAAAGGAGGATGGGAGTGAAAAGTCTGAAGAAGAGTCTGATGATGAGACTGATATTCACGAATCTTTTTGTGAATTATTTGAGGTGAGCCTCAAAATTAAGAAGGTCAACAAAGCCATCTTGAAAAAGGTGGACGAGATTGAACTTGAACGTGAAAAACTATTAAGTGACCTTCAGGACTCGACTAGAAAAGTGAGTGAGTTGAAACTGGTTAATGAAAACTTGGAAATGAATGTTAAATCATTAACTACTGATCTTGATAAGTTTAATGCTTAACTCCAGTCATTTATGAGTGGCTTGCAGAAGCTTGATACTCTACTTGGGATGAACAAGCCCACTGAAAATAGGCATGGTCATTATGTTGATTAGATGTGGCATTGATGAGTGTTGAATTGTGTTGTAACCGGTGGAAGGGTCGTTTTGGTGTATTTTTGTTCGAGTGGAGGTTGCTTGTTGGTTGATCAGCTTTGATTGACTGACATTGGGTTGGTTTGGTGATTTATCTAGTGTGGAGGAGTTGTTGGTTAGATGGTTGTTGTTTGGTTATGTTGGAGTCGGTGTGTATGTTGGAGTTGTTTGTTTGGTGACACCGCACGGTGATGTCACGTCACCACTTCATGACGTCACGTTCCTTCATCATGACACAACGTCCCTATGTCTAGACGTCACGGTACGTGTCATGTCTTCACATCACTTACGTCTAGGAATCACATTATATCGTCATGCATTCACGTAAGGGCACGTTGCATGACACTTTTTTGCCTCGTTTTGTATACATTCTTGCATGTCATGCATATCACGAGTTCACTTGTCTTATTTCGAGGTTTTAATGAGTTTTTGATTCAATTCTTTCAGATGCCGCTCAAGAGAGGACGCACTACTCCGTCTACTCCTAGTACTTCGGCCTCGTTTAGTCGAACTAGGTTCGTTTCTGCTGTAGCCCAAGGTGTTTTTAGGTCACAGTTCTCATTACACCCCGTACTTTTTGAGCGCGAGCTCATCATGTTTGACCTATCCCCCGAGCTCACCGTTATTTTCACTTTTCGAGGTTGGGAGCCGCTTTTATTTGAGTTGACACCTCCTCCTGTCTGTTAGTTTAGGAGCTTTATGTTAACATATATGATGCTGGTGGTTCTTCTTTTAGGGTTTTTCTTCGGGGTCGGGTAATTAATATTACTCCGGACGTTATTTCTAGTATTATTCATATTCCAAGAGTCGTCCACCTCTTGTTTTCATATCTAACTCCTGATTCTCTTCCTTTGGACACTTTAGTCCGTTCCACGGCACTTAACACACCAGTGGAGGGTGGTCCAGGTATGATACACACTGGATCTTTACCCACTGACCGACAGATCTTATTGTGAATTGTGTGCACAAATCTGTGGCCAGTTTCTCATACTTCTTCATTACCTATGGAGAAGGCTCGGTTCCTGTATGCCCTGCTGTATGGCAATTCTATTGATCTGTCTTCTTTCATATGCTAATAGATTTTGAGGGCATTTCGGACGACGGGGACTCCGGTTGGGCTACTTTATGCTTGTCTTATCTATAGGTTAGTCACAGTCTTAGGAGCTAGCTTTCCTGAAGGGGTTCCACAACGGGTTTCTCGACCGATTGGCCATACCAACATAGTCCAGAGCAGGTCACATGTTTCTACTGAGTTCGCACAGCCACAGGATCCGACTGTGTCGGCTGATCCTACTGATGACTTGATCTCTTTTGATCCCTTCGATTTCCATTCTGCTCCTCCGCCCTCTGATATCCCGTCCGTATCCACTTCGGCTCCTCCTCCATCTGAGTCGGTACTTCCTCCTCCTCCCAAGTCTACTCCTTTCGCATCTGCTCCCATTGACCCGTCAGTCGCTCTCTTAGGATAGATGACCGTGCTTATAGAGTAGCAGGCTCGTATGATGGCAAAGATTATACAGCTTCGTACCACCATTGATCGCCACACCGTCGAGTTCGCTACACTACAGGGTGCTGTTGGCTACATTCAACGTGGACTACAATGGATTCATCGCCATTGGGATGATGCTTTCGAGGAGAGAACGAACTCCAATAATGCTGATGACACTATCGGTGCTTTTTAGGATTTCCCTTTGTCATTGTGTAACAAAAAGGAGGAATAGTATTTTTGGGCAGTCTATATGTATTTTTTGTTGATATGGAGTCATTTGTAGATATTTATCTAAATTTTGATCTTGTGCTTACATGTTGTATTGTTTATAAAAATTCTAGATGTAATTATCTTATATATATATGTATATATATATAGTTTCTTGGTTTCTGATTTTTGCATTTTATGTCAAAGGGATCGTTGGGGTGAGATATAAATATATTTACCTACTAGTTAAACACTTTGAGAGTTTGTAGTTGGGGGGAACACATGCATATTTCTTTAATTTCATTTTTGCTAAATTAAGTTTTTGATGTTTTGATAGTGTCAATGTTTCGTTTTTGTATGTTGGGTTGCATTGATACTATGTATTAGTTTAGCTTGTGATGTAAAACTGAAAAATATGCTTTGAGAGTTACAATTGCTTAAATGACACTTACAATTGAACTGTTTGAACTGTGGTTATAATTGATCATGTTTTCCACACATTTTATATTGATATTTGAGTTATCTATTTCAAGAAATAGGTATTGCAGAGTTCGTTCAAGATAGTTTGTAGTTGTAGGTTGTGTCATTATTTTTGAGCCTGTAATTTTCATTTGATTACTGACTTGACTTAGATTAGTATTTTGTCACAGAATGCCAAAGGGGAAGTTTGTTAGGTTTTAGTTGATTTTGTAATTGGCAAATTCTGTCGACAAAAGGACTTAATTTGATAGGATGTAAAAGTTCAAGGAGTAATGTACAATTTGTTCAAAAGTTAGTTAGTAGGTCTAGGGTTTCGAGTTTGGAACAAGGAGGAAAACGACATGGATTTTGGTTGGACTGTCGCCAAGGGTTGCTCGAGCTATAAAAACAGAAATGTCGTCACTAGACCGTCGCCCCTCCTTCGCTCGAGCGACAAGCTGTCATTGACTGTAGCTGGTCCGTCGCTCGAGTGACAGTGCTATTCGAAAAAATTTTATTTTACGATTTCAAAGCTTTTTACCCGGTCCATTCGTTTCTTGACCTATCTATACATGTACCAAAATACTAGTGTACGAAATTTCTAAGGTTGACAATTGAGAGAAATAGGTCAAAAAGTGATTCTATCACAACACATCATTCAACCTTCAATTCTTGTGAGAGTTTCGGCGAGAAAAACATTGATAGCATAATCCAAATACCAAAAACAACTTCCTATTCATCTTATTAGAGTTTTGAAGATCGAAAGAAGTTGATAGGAGTTCATGTCTGTGAAGAACGGATCGTTCTTCATGATCCATTGGTGATAGATGAATTCACAAGGCTTGGAGAGCTTTGGCAACGCAGCTAAGGATTGACGCAGGGGAGCACGGGATCCAAGGATAGCTGTAAGGAGTGTAGTCGGGAGATCAGATAGTACGGGTTATCTAGTCTGGTAGACTGTAAGTTGTTATATTCGTTTATAGTGGATTGACTAGCAAAGTGCTCAGAGTTTTTCCCAATTGGGTTTCTCCGTGGTCATTCTGGTGTTGTTTACTGCTTTCATTATTTTGATTGATTATAGAAACTGCGGTATTCAAACTTAGAACTAAACTGACTTGCTTGACTAATCATCTAGATAAGAATTAAAAGTGACTTGTTGCTGTTTAATTCGTAATAGTTTTTAATTCCGTATTATACACCTATTCACCCCCCTCTAGGTGTTGTTAGGGTCAGACTTACATTTCTCACAGGTCACTCTGCTAGTGAAGATAGGAGAGGATCCCCAACCATACTAAGGATATAAGGATTTTTGCATCAAAAATGAAAAATTCGCATATGATGGAGTCCTCAGACATTCTGCCATGAAACAGGCATACATAATGGTTTTCCTCCACCAATTGCATGTTAAACTCTCCACGAATATAGGGGAAGCCTCCATAAAATACAATAAGAGAATTCTTCGAAGAAGCCATCAAAATGACCTAAAAGAAATAGCTTTGCATACCTCCAAGGTAAATGTAATTGCTATAGTTGAGATGAGTAATCTCAGGAGGAAACTTGAAATCGATTACTCTATCAATACTCTCATAATTGATTGCATGTCTAAAGTGGCTAAAGACGAAGAATTTTTGGAAAGTTTTTCTATTAGTTAAGAAGATTCAAGTATAGCTCTGAAAATTGGCAAGGAATTGAATAACCTATGAAAAGCCCATAGAAGGACTTTTTGAAAGCAAACCTGGATGTATTCACATGGAAACATGTTGACATGCTGGGAATAGATCCCAGATTGGCTTGTCATGCCTTGAAAATTGATCCCAAGGTAAAACCTAAAATATAAATAAGGTGACCAATAAATGATGCAAACTTAATCAGTTAAAATGTGCTTTTGGATTTAAATCCAGAATCTTCCTGGGGTTCATGGTAAATCAACGAGTTATTGAGGCGAACCCTAATAAAATTCCAGATCTCTTCAAAATGCAATCCCCATCAAAATTGAAAGAGGGGCAAAGTTTAACAAGAAGGGTTGTCGCCTTAAGCAAATTTGTATTACGAGCAATAGACAAATGATTCCATTTCTTTCAAGGTTAAAAGAAGTGAAAAAGTTTGAATAGTGTGACAAATACAATAGGCATTTCAATCTTTGAAAGAACACCTAGGAAAATGCCTTTATTAGCTAAGCCATTGAGTGGAGAAAATTGCTTCTGTATTTAGCAATTTCTGAAATGGTAGCAATAGATACCAATATATTATGTAAGCGAAACTCTACAAGGGACGGAGGCAAGATATCCAAATATGGAAAAATTGGCCCTCACCTTAGTTATAGAATCGCAAAAACTACGACATACTTCTAGACCCACATTATCGAAGTATTAACTTATTTTCCACTTAAGCAAGTATTACCGAAACCTGACATATCAAGAAGATGGATGAAATGAGCTGTAGCATTGGAACAATTCAAAATAAGTTATAAGGGACAATTTGCAATCGAGCACAAAAATTAATAAATTTTATTGCGAAACTTTTTGATGTTCCCACTTTCGAGATGGAGCATGAACAGGAATGAAGAAGTTATTTGTGGATGGATTATTAGGAGATATTGGTGTCGAAACATAATTTTGACAAGCTTGGAGGGGGCACAATCTGTACTACGCATTAAGGTTCGTATATAAGGCAACCAATAATATAACTGAATACGAAGCTTTAGCAGTTGGGTTACGATTGGCAAAGAAAATGCAGGCTTGAAGTATAGAAGTAAAGAGTGATTCGTAGTTAGTGGTGAATCAACTAAATGGAAGGTTCACAGCCAAAGATAAAATGATGGCCACTTATTTGGCAGAAGTCATGAACTTGTCATAATACTACAACAAACTTGAACTCATACAAGTCCCTAGAAAGGAAAATGAGCATGCGAATGCCTTGTCAAAACTAGAGAACATTGATGATGAAGACCTATTCAAAATTGTACCTGTAGAATTGTTACCAAAACCAACAATCAACCAAATAAGGTAAGAAAATAAGTGGATACAGGGAAAAGCCTCGTGAATGCAGGGAATTGTATTCTTTCTAAAAGATGGAACACGCCCTTTAGACAAAAATGAAGCACAAAAACTATGAATAAAAACCATTAGATACACAATACAAGGTGATATCCTATTCAAAAGAGAATATACATTCATTTGCTTAGATGCATAAATGAGGAGGAATCAAAATACTTAATAAAGGACATACATGTGGGCATATGTGGAATCATGCCATCGAACATTCCCTAACACAGAGAGCCTTAAAGTAAGGGTATTATTGACCCAAATTGAGAAATGATGCTATGAGTTTGGCTAGAAAATGTAAAAAGTGTCAAAAGTTTGAATCAATACCATGAAAACCCATACAAGAGTTGATAACCAGCAGCAGTCCTTGGCTTTTCGCAAAATGGAGTATTGATTTCGTTGGATCATAGCCTAGAAAGAGATCTAATATGAGATTCATGATTGTGATAATATACTATTTAACTAGATGGGTGGAAGCATAGGCCTTCGCAAGCATCACTGAGGCTAATATTTGTAAGTTTATATGTAAAAACATTATCTGTCGATTTGGAATATCGAACTCTATAGTATCACATAATGGTATACAATTCTAAGGGAAAAATCTGAGAGCTATGTAAGACGAATTGGGAGACTAATAATAAGTTTAGAACGTAACAATATTAACACACGGCCAACTGATGTTAGGAATAACAATATCGCATGTAAAATCATATAGATAATCTGATACTTAATGCGCTTTAATCATTCGAATTCGTACTAGGAATAGACTCGTGTTGTGATAGGAATAAAATTAATTTATCTAGGAAAAGAAAGTTAAATATCATAGATTTATTGATTGTAAATAACACATGAACATAACTAAATTATATAATTGCGAATTGAAATAGATAGCAATGGACATAGTCTAAATCTAATACAATCATCCATAATTTGATACAAACCCTACTTTTACAACATTCTTAGATTAATTTAGAATAAATAATAAAAGCAACTTGTTTGTGTTGCATAATTTGAATTTCATATATAGTTAGTAAACTTGAATTGAAATTTATTCTATGTGAGACGCTGCTCTTAACAAGTCTATTACTTGTTAACGATCTTGTAAACTTGCGGGTTTCGCTTGATCAGTGAGAGCCTCCAAATTTTTTGTTATATATATTATATTCATGATATTTATAAAAAAGAAAGAAAATTTCGGAAAAAAATGTTTTATATTCTTCAAAGAGTAAAAAGTTTTTTTAATACATTCGTGACTTTTCATTTTTTTCCCCTTTCATTTTCAAGTTGATCTTTGGTTTCTCTCATTTGTTTATCTTACATTTACAATATTTTATAGTAATATTGATAGGATATATAAGCATAATGTGGGTTATTTCAAAGAAATGTGAAAGGCCCGGCACTCAAGTCATTATCACAAACACGTTGAGAAAATCAAGTTGAAAATTTTTAAATATTAAAATCTCAAGTGCCAAAAATAAATGTCGTTTTAAAACACTTGGTGGTAATATGTGATGAACTTAAGGTATTTAGAGATGCTAAAAGTTTATCTTTTGATATTATGAATCTTGATTTTTTTTGTTTGACATGGTAACTAGGTTCAATGTATTGTCTTTTACTAATAGAGTATGCAAAATATTGAAAAAGTGAGGACTTGTATATTGATATTGCTATTAGTCCCTATTTGGGCTTCATTTTATCCGAGTGACTAATAGCAATATTAGTTTATAATTATACATGTCCTCACTTTTTCACTATTTTGCTTGTTTAATTGGTACCATGATTCAACTGAAATCTCTCTTAAGAGAAATGTCATAGGTTCAAATTGTGAAGATGCGATAGAAACCTGTGAAGGGTAAGATGAGCTCAACCTCTCCTAAAGTGGACGATCAGACATTAGGCTTGGGTCATTATAGTAGGAGTTATTTTTTGAGCTACAAATTATTAGAAACTTTTATCAGAAGAGACCAAAAAGGCAAGATTAAGGCTCTGTAAAATTGATGGACTACTATTTTTCAAATGTGTGAATTGCTTATAGAATATTATTCATTATACCAATTATAGTTGCATCCTTTGAGAAGAATCTCTCGAAGTTGAAGTTGATAAAATCTTATCATCGATCAACAATGTCATATGATAGGTTGAATAGATTGGCCATGGTATATATTTAAAAAAATTCTAAAACAAATTGATTATAATATTATGATTGTTGAATTTCTATCAAAAATTATTGAAGAGTAAATTTACTTTAGATTTTTGAAAGTTTTATATTATTATTTTTGAGACTTTGAAAGTATATATAATAATAATAATAATATTTTTAAGTGTTTATAGGGGCTCCATGTTTAAAGTTGGCCTAAGATCCCAAAATTTTAGCGCCAACCCTAATGCAATTTAACTTTGAAAGCTTTGCAATATAAATAATTTCATTGCAGTTTCTTTTGTTTTATTTTTTGGACTTTTGCCTAAGAGTCTAAGTGTTCCTGCAAGATATTCGAATGAGGTCTAGACTCTGCAAAATTCACTCATGATCTTCTCTACAATCGACTTGTACCTTTCCCTAGATCTTCCTATTTCCCTCTTTATTTTTGTAGAGCATAATCACAACGGGAGTAAAAACATAGATTCACCAAGAATACCCAAATACAATAGCACCAAGGGATTGATTATCACATAGGGCTCAGAATCAAATCATTGTACCATTCTGTACAAGAAAATAGCCATGAAGACACTAATAGATCCTAAAGAAATCACCCAACATAGCTACTCAAGGGTCCAAGATTACACATCCAATTTATCTCGCTAAACTCTCAATCAAAGAATCACAAAGACCACAATCACAAAGATTGATGATTAAAACCAGAAGTCTTAATCTCGACACTAAGTATTGAAAGAGATAATCAAGAGAAGAAACAACACGAAGGAAAAAGAGGAACCCAGAAGCTTCTCACACACGAAGCAAAGAACAGAATGAAGAATTAGGGCACAAGTGACCATCTATCTTCCATATATACACACCACAAACACCATAGATCAGCCATGAAATTAAGGGTCCAGAGCAGCACACATAGCGATAGATTGGGCTGGGTTTTAAGTCGATTTCCTTGAGTTATTACGCAATGTTATTTGGTTGAAATAATTTCCAACAAGTTGAGCTAAGCCTATTTCATCATTGACTAAAATGGTTTAGATGCAATTGACAAGAATGACATCACAACCCATCAAATCTCCCCCTTGATGCCAATGTTATATACAACCAAGCACATCAGTTTTCATCAACAACAGCACCAGGAAGCTTTAAACCTTTGTTCCCATATCCGCGGGATTAAATTGCGTAGGGATCTTTTCAAGCAATATGGAATCTTTTTGAACTATATCTCTAATGAAATGCATCCTAACATCTATATGTTTAGTCCTATCATGAAAAACTGGGTTTTTGCACAAATGAATGTCTCTTTGACTATCACAATAAACAACAACAGGATTATGTAATTCATTTAATTCACTTAACAAGCCTTTAAGCCATAAACACTCTTTAATAGCTTCAGTAGCAGCTGCATAGCTTCTGTAGTAGATAAGGCAACAATAGATTGCAATTGAGACTTCCAACTTATGCAAGTATTAGATAAAGTAAACATATATGTAGTTGTTGATTTTCTATTATTATTATTACTAGCATAATCAGAATCCACNAGCTTCTGTAGTAGATAAGGCAACAATAGATTGCAATTGAGACTTCCAACTTATGCAAGTATTAGATAAAGTAAACATATATGTAGTTGTTGATTTTCTATTATTATTATTACTAGCATAATCAGAATCCACATACCCTCGTAACACAACTCTCTCTTTACAAAATTTAAAATGTAAACCTAAATATGTAGAATCTTCTAAGTATCTTAAAAGCTATTTTAGAGCAATCCAGTGTTTAGGACCCAGGTTTGCCATAAACCTACTCAAAATACTAATATCATGTGTAACATGAGGTCAGTACACACCATATTATACAAACATATCCAACGGCAATAACATAAGACACTTTTTGCATGTATTTAATATCAGATTCATCATGCGGACATTGTTCTTTGCTCAACTTAAAATGACAAGCTAGAGGCAAAATGACAGGCTTAGAATCATGCATAGCAAACTTGGACTTAACTTTTTCACATTATCAAATTGTGTTAAAAGAATAGAATGTTGTGATCTATTTCTTTTAGTATCCATTCCTAGGATTCTCCTAGTATATCCTAAGTTTTTCATTTCAAATTTAGCACTTAAGGCCTATATAATGTCATTTATATCACTCATTTTATGCCCAATCAACAACATAAAAAAGAAGATAAACAATCACAGCATTACTGTCATTTCTTTTAAAATAAAGATAATGATCAAATGCACTTTTTATAAAACCAATAGATGACACAAAATTGTCAAATCT
>CAIGRS010342126.1:0-16828 GCA_903798395.1 Fraxinus floribunda
TTTTTTTTTTTTTTAATGAATATTTTCGGAACTTTCTTTATAAAATGGTCATGCCTTTAACTAAATTTTAACGAGATAAAAAAAGAAAAGATTTTTATTTCAAAATTTGAAATTGACAATGAAAAAAAAGGTTTGAAAAATTGGGTTATGTGCTAAGCATATCGTTTTGCCGTACTTAGAAAAAATAGTTTTTGCATATCGTATGAAAAGTTTAATGTCTATGAAACGATATTAAAATGAAAAATATATAAATGGAACTGAGGATTGAGGATTAAAAAGTTTATTTTAAAAGTTGGATTGATATTTTTAAAAATTTCCAAAAATTATGTAAAAGAAGAACAACATGTCCATTTTAAAACAATAATGCTATTTGTACATAAGGGGGTCAGCCACCCCTCCAATAGGGGGTGACAATTGACATTTTGTCAACCTTTTTGTCACCTCCTTTGTACGTGTAGCGTGACTCATTTTAAAAACTTTCATACGCAATGAGTTACTTCAGCCACCCCTCCAATAAGGGGGGGAGGGGGGTGACAATTGACATTTTGTCAACCTTTTTGTCACCTCCCTTTGTACATGTAGCGTGACTCATTTTAAAAACTTTCATACGCAATGAGTTGTTGCAGCATAAGTGTCTCTATCACTATCAGCAACATGTTGCAAGCTACAAACATACATTGTTGGGAAATTATTTAATTTGTCATGTGTGTCGACATATATAATTAATTGTAGGAGAGATTACATAACTAAGAAGTTAAGTTTCACCAATTTTAAATTTAAGAGCTCAAGGTTTAAAATTTAAAATTTCAAATAATTAATTAAACATATATTTTATTAATTAAATATATTAAGGTCACCATTCCATATAATTTGGTCACAAATTCAATATAATTGGTCACATATTATTAATTGATCACAAATCATAA
Organism: Fraxinus floribunda; assembly: GCA_903798395.1. Lineage (NCBI taxonomy): Eukaryota > Viridiplantae > Streptophyta > Magnoliopsida > Lamiales > Oleaceae > Fraxinus > Fraxinus floribunda. Next base: position 927 of record CAIGRS010342126.1, read on the forward strand.
TTTTTATATGTGTCAAATTATTTTATGGTCAAAATTCAAAAATTTTATAGGTCACAATTTGGTCATCGGTCACAAATCTATCAAATTAATAAGTCACATATTATTCATTGGTCACAAATCACGAATTTTATATGTCACAAATTATTTTACGGCACAATTCAAAAATTTTATGGATCACAATTTGTTCATCGATCACAAATCAAAAATTGAAATGTCACAATTTATTTATAGGTCACAAATATTGTAAGTCACAACTTAGTAGATATCACAAATTATCAAATTATTGATCACAAATCAACATTTTTTAGGTCACAACTAATCTTTTTCATTGGTTACATATTGTTTATTAGTTACAGATTAGCCAATTTAATGGTCACAATTAACCAAATAATTTGTGACCATAACCAATACTTGTGACCACCACCACACCACTCCCTCTGGCAACACCACTGCCACCGTCACCGTCAGAACCACCACCTCCACCTTACGACAGTAGTACCTCCACCTCAAACAATTCAACACATAGCCGAAAACACCACTACGTCGTCTCATCGATCCACCACCACCTCGACAGACTCGTCGCCACCAACACCACTATCACCAAAATCCACCACTACCAAAAAAACCACAGCCACCATCACATCCAACACAACCTACACCACCGTTGGATTTAACAAAGTCACTGTCACCCTAGCACCACCATCACAAGCACCACCACCACAGCCCCCATCCACCAGTTGAAAACATACCTAAAATTTTACATCAGATCTCGGACCTGCAGGTCTTGGCCACGCCACACAGCAGATCTCGACCACGCGTGCGACGGACAGTTGTGGTACAACATAGTGGCTGCACGCAATAGCACTACTACAGCCACCAACAAAATGACCAACACGGCCACCACTAGATCTAAAAAAAACCACTATGTTGAGTCACCACCACTAAATCGAACCAACCACAACAACCACGGCATAGAGAGAAGCACGGGAGATAGAAGAATGTAAGCACAAAGACGAAAGAAAGATAAGGCAAACCACCTTGAATTACTCTGTTGCCATCGCCGCCACCAACACCCACCAGCCACCACAACCACGGCATCACCGCCCCCTCCATGTCGGCAACACTACTAAAGAGAACGAAGAGAGATGTAGAAACACAGACGAAAGAACGATAACCTAGATTTAAAATCGGGGTAGGGTAGGGTAGGGTCGGGTCGGGTGTATATAAATTAAATTTTAGTTTTATAATATTCTTATTAATATTGAAAGATGAATAATTATCTGATTTTTGAACATAAATTCTTTAAATATGAAATATGAAATTGAATCTTTAAAGTTCTGGTTTTGTATAATTTCCACTTAATTGTATATAAATACTATCTTAAAGTTAAACTCAAAATTAAAGTGATCTAATAAAGAATTAAGTAATTTGGCTATTGTCATCTAAATAAAATGTGAGTCGAATTATATGTGTAGAGACCAAATCCATTAAGATTTGTATATGACGATGATCTGAATACATATACAAACTATATATAGGGTTATGGTCTTCAATTCATATGCAATTCTCATCATTTGTATTACCCCATCAACACAAGAATTAATAGAGAAAACATATTGAAGGGGAAGATCCAAAACTCACAATCAAGAATTACAATTAAGAATCAAAAAGAACAATTTGAATAATTAAATTGAAGAACAAGAAATCAATATTTAAAGATCAAATTCATTATTCATTATTCAAGATGCAAATTAATGCATCAATGTATATTCCGCATTAATTAATTTTCTTGATAATTTGACATGAAAATCTTGACAATTCAAAATTTTAAAAGTAGTTTTCGACTCTTAAACGAGCTTGGATGGCTAAAATCCATCATGAACCCAAATCAGAGTTCGGATGCCACAATTGCATTATTACCTTTTTGCCCTTTTCGATCCAATTTTCTTCAGCCATTCAGTCATCTTCTGTTTTACATCACTCATCATCACAACAATCAACCATCCAAGATTGTGCACTAAATCAAAATTGAAAATTTGAAAATCTAAATATTTTAAAAATTAAATAGGGACAAAAGAACCATGAGAATAACATTTATAAATTAAAATTGACAATTTTTAATAGTTTCTATTCAATCAAACATAGCTTATGAAGTTTAGCGTCTCATTTTCGCTACAAGAATTGTGAATGAACACTAGGCTTATGCCAATGGCATAAGTTGTATGCGGGGAAGTATGCTTTATGGCTTCCAGCAGGTTTCTTCCTCTTCCATTAAAAAAGAGTGGTCTCTTCGAAGTCTACTCTCGCTCGAGAGAAGAAAGTGATGAGTGTTATCAGTCAAATCAATAAGAGATACCCTATTCTATTAATGAAATCAAACTACGTGAATCCAAAATATTTTATTCATTTTGTAGGAATATTGCTATATGCAGCTTCAAATTTCCCTCATAATAAATTCCAAGATATAAAATGAAATTCCTCGTTGACCAAACAATATGAATCCAAAATCCGACGCTAGTAATTCAGAATCCAAAATTTTCTTTATTCAAAAAGAAATTAAATGGAATTCTTTCGTTGACCAACCAACGCGAATCCAAAATCTAGTGTCAGTAGTCCAGACAAAAGAAAATATCCCGAGTGGACCTCACTGGACAAGCACTTCCCATGTCTTATAAGAAGGTCACATTTTCAGCTTTTTTCTTGCCAGTTTACACAAACTGAAAAATCTCTCAATCACCACCCCCCACCTTTTCACTATCTTTTCCAATGGTTTCCATGGAGGAATCCTCCAAGACACCGCTCTTGCCGGTTTCTGACTCCGGCAGCGGCAGCAAGAAGAGGCCCAACATGACAAAGAAAGGTGCATTTGCTGCCATTTCTTACATGGCATGTGCTGGTTAGTTAACACTTTCCTTTCTTACCAGTTTTATGACATGTTCTGGGTTCTTTTTCTGCTTAAATTTGGGTTTTCATCATTTTTTGTCTATGTGATATGGAAGTTATTCACTTATTTTTCTTACTTTTGTAACAGAGGATGACAGCAGTACAGCACCTTTCTTCCAAATAATATTTTTCTCATTGTTATGTTTATGTATTATTTTTATCACTAACAACTTCTTTATTAAAAATTGCCTGCTTGGTCCCGAACCTACTGAGCAAGTATAAGTGGGTGTCGACCTTTCAAAAGAAGTGCAAAACCAGTCATCACGGATGGTTTCATCAAATTATTTATTGAGTTGCCACGGTTAGGTTGTAACATTCCAAAGAGGGTGGGGGGTTGAGCCAATGTGCCAATAATGTTTCATATATATTTTTTAAAAGGTACATAAGCTCCAACAATTCAGTTATGGTATACTAAATTGATAAAAAATATTTCAAAATATGTAGGCATATTGCTCACAAAAAGTTTATGCCCTTCTTTCTCTCTAAAGATCGGGAGTCCTAAAAATCCAACCGCTATTCCATTTCCATAATCCGTTGAGCCCGCCCTAAATAATTCTCCTTTTGTCTGATTATTGACGATGTAGTCATAAAAAGTTAGGGTATGTTCTCTTTATCATTTTCAAATCGTTTTTTATTTTCGATTTTTCAAAACAGTGAAAACGCGTTTTCTTTCCTATTTTAGAAACGCGTTTTTAAAAACAAGTTAAAAATTTACAAAGAAAACTAAAAACAACAAATCTGTCGTTTTGGGTATTTTCAGTTATAATTAAGCCTAAATTTTCAAAACATGTTTTGCGTGTTTTTAAAACAATTTTTCAAAATGTCAAAAAGAACATATTTTCAACAATCTCAAAAATAACACTCAAAACACAAAACTCAAACTGGATTCAAAACTCAAAACACGAAACTAAAATACAAAGAGAGGGTACTTAATTTTTCAAGAATATTGTAACTTTAATTTTTTAAGATTATTAGAACTTTGCTAGCCCATTGACAACGAGTGGGCTCACATAATTTCGTCTATTTCGAGAAATCTGTTGATCATTTCCGATTCTTCTTTTTTCCCTCTTGATTCTTTTCCGAGGGAGATGCATAGATAGTGTTCATATGCAAAAGCTCTGCTTCCTCTATTTTTGGCTACTGTCATCTACTGTTATAACTTTGAATTTATTCTGCAGTTCTGTTGGTAATCTTCAATAAAGCAGCAATTTCTTCGTATAATTTTCCGTCTGCAAATGTCATCACACTTTTTCAGGTAACTATCTTTCGTCTTACAGTAAATATTAAATATGCATGCTTACCTTTTGCAAATACCCAGATAGACTGAATTAATAGAATTTCATGGAAAATGGGAACAATTTCGGGAATGAAAATGAAGAACTGAAACAAGTTTTGTTTTCAATGTGACTTCAAAGTTCCAATTTCTGAAAATAAAATGATAGTTCTGCATAATAAAATTAATTATGAAATCAAGAATCATTTGAACTTAATGATCAATAGAAGCAACATCTTTGAGATGATTCTGTTCTTCACAAGTTACAATCATTTCTGAGCATCGAAAACTTGTCTTGAGACATCGTATCTTATCCTGGAAATTCTCTCTATCATTTCTCACGCTACCCTCGAACGAACCCATACGAACACGCTAATCTCAAAATGCATTCCTTCTTAGTCCAGTCTCCTTTTCGTAATCAATCTGACACGTAAATCTAAAAACCCACACGTCTTAGTTAGTGTCAGAGTGATCTTCCTTTAAGTTCAGACTCTTCTTTTGCGGTTTTATATTGATGTATGACTCTCTTCTGTTATTGTTTATTGTTATCCTACAAAAAATACATGACTGAAAGTTCAAAACATCATTATCCCACGATAGTACATAAGGTTGGATCAAACAAAAGCTTTACTTCCCCAGTAGGCAACCAGCTGCGGATCGGTAACAGCGATATTTTTATTTGGTTCACATATGTGCACTTTTGGTGCCATTGTATCGTAGGAGAAGGTTGATACTTAAGTTCATTTCTGGATCTTGACGATTTAGGACCTTATATTGGAATCATATATCTTGGAATCCACCAGGCACACATTGTTTTTCTGTAATTCAATTATAGCTGCTAATAGATAAATAGTTTATCAGTTCAATTTTACATGAAGAATTTGAGTGAATGCGTGGTTCCAAGATAACAAATTTATTAATGAACATCTTCTGCCGCTGCAGATGCTTTTTTCATGTTTGTTTCTCTACGCATTGAGATGTTGGAAGATTATTTCTTTCACATCCGATGAAACACTCCGCTTGACCTATCACCCGGCAAAACTTGTACCGCTGAAGGCTATAATTCATACCCTTCCTTTGACAATTTCATATTTATTTTACATGGTATGTACATCTTGTTTTGTGGGCTCCTTTTGGTTATCTTTTGTTTTCCTTCTAGTTTTTATCTCTTTGTTTTCTTTTCACAGGTTATCTCTATGGAATCTATCCGCGGGATCAATGTTCCCATGTACACAGCCCTTAGACGGACAACTGTTGCTTTTACAATGATGGTGGAGTATATTTTGCTGGGACAGAAACATTCATCATATTTTGTTGGCAGGTAAGTATTTCTTTAGCTGTCACTTCTTCATGTACATTCCTTACAGTTTTGTTAGAGCAAATTTTCTGCGAGTCCCATGTGAAAATGTTTCGTATGCTGCTCATTTTGCCATATCTTTAGACCTATGATCATATGTCATTGTAGATTTTAATGTTATTACATATGTTGTCATGTGGTGGATATAGTATTGGTTTTTGCTTTCAGAATGCTTACAAGGTATCTATCAGTGTAGGAACAATCGTATTGGGTGCATTCATCGCTGGGACCCGCGACTTGTCATTCGACTTATATGGTTATTCTATTGTAATCATTTCAAACATCACTAATGCAATAAATCTCGCTTGCATAGTTCAGAGTGGTAATATTTCTTCCTTATTTCATTTTACCTCGTGTCAGTTGTAGAGTCAAGTCGACATTTATAAATGACTCGTGACTTGTGATATTTTTATTCTTTATATAGGAAAATCCAGTGGCCTTAATAGCTTTGGCCTTATGTGGTGCACTGGTAAGACCAAAACTTCCCAAATCTTGTTCATATTGTTGTTTCAAGCTTCTTCTGTTGGAATACTAATTGCATCACGGAATCTGTAGGAATAGTCTGTGGACCAATCTTGCTAATATGGGCATATTTCAGAGGTGAACTGGAAACAACCATGAATTTCCCACACTTGTACTCACATGGTTTCCAGGTGAGCTTCACTGAATGAAATATATATTTCTATCTGCATATGTGATTTCTTTATATAGTAAAGTAATGCGTCGCATCTCTACTTCAATCTTTGCTTCTATTGTGTTTCTAAATAAGACCGTTGGATGAGTCCATTGTTAAGATTTAGGGTTCTATCTTAAAAGGTCAACTTTATTAAGAGGAGTAGTCCAAACTCTTATAAATTGATCTATATTTTTCATCTTTATTCAATGTGAGATTTTTATCTCTTAACATGCCCCCGCAAAATGGTGACTCGTTTGAGCAGACCAATCTTGAAATCTGTGTGCTCAATTTTTTTTTTGAGTCATAATCGGATTAAATCACTCGTTAGAGCTTAACGGACTCTGATACCATTTTAAGATTTGAGATTTCATCTTAAAATGTCGATTTTATTAAGAGGAGTAATCCATACTCTTATAAATTGGTCTATGTTTTTCATCTTTATTCGATGTGGAATTTTTATCCCTTAACATCCATCGCTCTCTCTCACACTCCCATGCATGCACATTTAGGGACAGAGTGGTCTGAGGAGCTATTCAAAATGTTGCAGTTTTAAGCTCTAGATAGTGGTAAACCATATCTATAATTATTTTAGATCACACAGAATAATAATTCTATTCATGTGTCATTCTCACTTGACAATTGAAAGTTAAATGCATTTTTTAAGTGTAAATGCTAGTATTTATATAAAAGTGAACCTGGAGTGTTCTTCGATGAAGACTCAGGCCTTCATGTAGACGTGCATAATCTAATTTTGACCTAAAAGCTCGAGCTATTCGGACCTAAGTATATCAATCCTTGCACAATTGTTCTCCACTAGTTCACTTGGGGTACCTGTTGCATAAGCTCGCCTCAAGATCTTCGAAACGGTGATTTCCAGGCTCAGCTTCACGTTTCCTTTTCTACAAAACAATCAATCCAAACAGTTCCAATCCACAACTAATATATTTACCTCGGTTGCTTCTCAATCTCTTCCACAAAAAAAACAAGATATTGGTGTTGATTTGTAGCCACAAAGGCAAGAAGAAAACCAATGAATAAGGTACAAAAGAAGAAGAAAATACAAAAGCAGCCACACGGTTTCGGAAGCACAAAGCAACAGCCGGTTTTTGGAATACCAAAGCAACACGTTTTTCTCTCACAGCTGCAGCCACGTTTTCTCCAATATTTCACAATTCAAACACACTAAAAAAGGGCTAGGGTAAACGACTTATATATAGGAATATGTTAGATTCTAGTCGGGCCAAGAAAGGAATAAATGGGCTAGTACCAAAAGCCGAGCTGAGCCGAGCCATTAGACTAGTACTAGATTCTATGGGTCGTGAGCAATGTTAATTCCTTAAGCTACTTCCAAAGGCTCACATTGTTTTCGAGTCGAGGCTTTAGATTGGTTGTTGGTAATCATTTCACTGAAAATATATGCCCACATTCTGCATCATTGTCTGGAATTTATTTGGTACCGAAACCAAACAATACCTAAAACGAGCGCTTCGTTTTCTTTGAATCTAAACATGAGCAATGGGAGAAAAATCAAATGATGTGTAGGTAGTTCGATTCTTCATACATCAATTAACTTGAACACTCGAGAAATTTGTGTGTCAGGTTTTTACAACTAGCATAGTTCTCCGTGGAAGTTCCGATGTCCTAGAAAGTCTCTATGGCTTTCAAATCACTTTCGTACTCTGTTTACATGTCATTCATTGCTATCAGTTACTAATTTGTGAAGACGGCGTTGTTACATTTCCTTTTTCAAAATTCCTTGATATTCAATAATATGTAGAATGGACGGGGGAAAATAATATTAGCTTATAATATGAAGTGTTGATTCGTTCTTCACATCTTTGCAGGCTGTGACGCTTTTGTCATGTGTTGTGGCTTTCTTATTGAACTATACCGTGTTTTTGAACACGACTGTCAATTCAGCACTTACACAGTCGATATGTGGAAACCTGAAGGTATGTCGAGAAAGTACTTCTAGGATTACATATTCATCAACTTACAATGACTTAAATCAATCTTTTTTTCCCAAATGTTACGTATTTCGCAGTTAAATCAACTTTGATTTTCCATTTCTAAAACATGTCATGTGATGATATAAAGATAATTTTCATGTAGGACCTGTTTACAATTGGTTTTGGCTGGCTACTCTTTGGTGGACTTCCTTTTGATTTGGTGAGCATCAATATCTATTTGAGCTTTTTTTCATCTTTACTTTTCTCATCCACCATATAAAGAATCCATGTCGTCTGATTTTTTGATGATAATGATTGTGATTCTATTCCAGTTAAACATTGTGGGTCAATCTCTCGGTTTCTTGGGATCCGGCCTATGCGCATATTGTAAACTTAAAGGGAAGTAGCAGCCAGAATTGTGCTTTTGATTGAAGGTAGCATAGATTATAGGCCAGGATGCATTAGTTCCCTCCCACATTTGTGATGAGTAAGTTTGTTCGCGTGTTACTCAATCTGATTCAAGAGCATAACTTATATCGAGCACTAACAAGATCATGAAAAGGAACATCCCAGTTGAGGATTGACATATTTTATGCTATATTTTTATGATTATCTTGTCATGTTGAACCTTAATAATCTTTTTTTGACTTCTGTTTGTTTCTGTTGAACTCTTTGATCATTGACCCTTACCTTTTATGTTTATACGGCAAACAAATACATGGAAGGCACGTGATAAATGATTGATGGGTATAATTGTTCCAAAATAGTTTCACTCCATTTCGATGACCTACTATACGTATATATATAACCCCTACAAGAAGATTTTGCATTTCCACTAAGTATCATTCAAAGTGGAAGGAAATTATTTTTGAAAGGATGAAGACCCCTAGAGAAATTTATCCTTTGAAAATCATATAAAAGATAAAAATTAACCCCCAAAAAATGGTTAAAAGTGTAAACAAGAGTATGCTTTTGTCTATTTTTGGCCATAATGCTTGTAGTTATAGTTTAGACAGAGAAAAGAGCATGTCCCTCACGGGTGGCGACATTGGAGTGAAAAAAGTAAGAGTGGAAAGGATTTTTCTCTCTTTTGGCATAGTATGTCGTGCATCTTTATCTCATAAGTTAGTAGCAAGGTCGGCACTTTGCGAAATTTTTTGGTTTAAATTTACTTTATATATATATTGAAAGCATTAATATTATGGGACTCACATACGCGAGATCCTAGAGAATCGCCTGTAGTCAGGATTGTCCCCCAAATAGTAGGAAGTGATTTGAATGCAACACATTGAGAATTGGAGAAAATTTAATTTTCTTCGACTTTATTACGATATTTTTCCATTTTCTTGACTCTCTTTAAGTCCCATCCACCGCATGGAGGAAGGGTCATAAAATTGAGTACGTTAGCATGTCATTAGATTAGACAAAAGTGTTCAATTCAGTCTTGTCATTATTATATAAATTTAAATCTTAAACTTTTAAACGAGGTAATATCCTGCAAACAAATTCTTATCGACAACCAAAATGAGTATAATGAGAATGAAAAAAATAATGTGTCTCAACATGAGCTAAGTTATAAATAAAGGGATTGCCTTTTTGCACTCTTTCACAATAGAAATGTATCCATGTCTAAGGGAAAATAAAACATGGCCCACCAATAATAAAGTGACCATTAGTCCCATGTTTTTGTCCTAGTGTCACAAAGACATGCTAAAACGTTCAATGAAGCGGTTTGTGAGACCATACACGGCACTAAGCTTAGATGATTTAAGGTCACAAGCGGTGACTTAAAAATCAAAATTACTCAACAAATTGGAGAGAAAAATGAAATCAAATTAGAATTCACGTTAGTTGCCTTTCCCTCTACTTATTTCGGTTACTCGGACTCGTTGATTATGTAGAATTAATTAAAAAAAACATCAATTTTCTATTGAAAATGTACGGTTTTTCAAAAAAATAAAATAAAATAAAATAAAAAATCAAAATCGAGTATTTTTTGAAAAGGTCACATGATAGTTGAGTTCATACTATTTTAGAGTGCATGGAAATAAGAGGGCCACCTAGCCCCTATTTGGTTGTCTATGAATGAAACAACTTTATGGAGAGAAACGAAAGAAAAGAGAGCCTCTTTTCATTTGGGTCTCAAAAAGTATCATTAAAGATTAAAGAAAAGTGTTAGCAACCCCAAGACTATTGTCTCCCATTTCACCTTCAAGCCACCCCTCCTTTGACGCCGGTGTTTCCGATTTAAATTTTAATCAAAGTCAATGTCAATAATTAATTTTAACCATACATTTCATGAACATTTTGTCTGCTTTTATTAAAATCTACTAAAAACTCAATTTTAATCCCTACTAGGGACTAGAAATTATGTTGAATTACATGGACTAAATTTTTTAACAATGTTCATTACTTTTTACTTTATCTTCGTTCATTTAAAAATTGGCGATGTTGAGGACATAGAAATAGAATTGTATAGTTTCGAATCGAGGACTATTCAAAATAATTTAAAATTCAATGACGGTCGAAAAAATATCATTAAAACTTATATAGGAAGAATGGTCGATTTGAGGACTTAAATGTCAAAATTGAAATGATAGAAATAATTAGCTAAATATAAGTAGATGATAAGAACGTTTTGGTAGCAATTACTTTGAAGAAAGTGCATGTTTTTGGAAAGGTAAAAGAAGATGAAACTTTTGTACGTACATCAATGGAACATTCTTTATAGACAATCCTTCGCTGACATTCTGCACTCGTGTTTCCAACTCTCTCTTTCTCTCTCTCAAACACTTTAATTATTTTCTATGCAATTATCTATTGAATTCTTAGTTACTATTCATTTATCGAACATTCATTTTTATTTATTTACAATAATAAACGGAATGACTCTACCTGGTACTTTATTAAGGTTGAACTCCAATCTTGAGGGACCCCACCACCCTTACCTAGAGCATCGTGGATGAGGTAAATCGCGGGATGTGACTCAGCAGGTCAGGGTACAAGAGTTGTCATATTGGTGCCTACAAAGAATCAAATTTCAAACCTTGTTAGAGGCAGTAATCGAACCCTCACACTGCGACTGCCAACTCAACTGAAACTAACTCACTCATGTCATTTGCACCACTGAGTTATGCCTCGAGGAGCTTTATTAATCTTGAATCACATTGAATTCTGATGATGTCAGTCGTGTCATATAACGGTGTCTCAAACTGAATTGAAATAGTTCACATTTGATCGCGCTGGTTGCAGGGAGGCTTGAACAACCTGCTTATAATTGTTTGGAGTTTTTCTCGTTCAAGTTTTTATTTTGGACATGACCCACTTGAACACCATTAAAATATTTTTAACGACAAAATTTAATGAAATAATGGTGTCACATCTTTAAGAGTTTAAACTTTTACATAAAAACAGCTCAAACATGCTATGCAGCTAAATGTTCCGAATTTGAATATTAAAGATAAAATTTAATTAAATAACTGGGTCAAATAAATAAGAAATAATGAAAGAGGTACAAGAAAAAAGGGATTTGTTAGAGTTATTAGGTAGAGAATATTTCAAGTGCATGCGCAACACAAGGAAGGAGTGTTTGATTTTTAATTAATATTTTGAGCATAAGCTAAGCATGAGAACCCTAAAAGACCCTTTCACATCATTCTCCTCACCTTCTTCTCTTTCTCATCCCGAGGCTAACCCTACCTTTATACATACTTCTTCCTCTACTCCATTTGCTCGATTTAGTTCATATGTACATATATCGTTGTGATGGCGAATCCCCATTCGATACATATCAATGATACTTTAAAAAAGCACTTGATCGTATCATTCTTTCTTTCTTTCTTTTCGCCTCGTGGTAACTTCATTGCTTCTAGTCTGAGACGACCCACAAAGCATTCGACATGGAGGCCATTGATCATCATTTTAATGCATTTTATATGTTCCTTCATTTTTCAATTATATTATTGGGTAAAGGGTTTTAGGTTTTCACATTCTTTTAACTTTTTCAAGTATTATTCATATAATTGATTTGTGTTATGTATCATTTATGATAATGGATGAAGAAGGTAGACATTCTATAGGACTGAATGCCTAAAAGATAATCATTTTTCCAAGTTTTTTTTTTTTTTTTGGTTTTAATATTATTCGATTTTCCTGAAATAATCACACACAAAAAGGGCCTTAAATTTACTCGATTCGCGGAATTAAAACCATGATTTTTATGATCCCACATCAAAATTGCCACCCCCAACCACCAACATAAGTTTCAATGCACCTATTACTAATCCACCCAAGTTCATGTCCCACTTAAGATGCCTTAAAATGATTCTTGTATTGTCTTTTTGTTTGCAATAGGGGACCATATTTTTAGCATTCGTTGTTCAAGATATGTGCATTGCCCTATATATTCAAGTTGAGAAAAGGACATTGTTCAAAACTTGAATATTGGCTGAAATGTCAAAAATCCTCCAGTACTATATGATTAAGAGATATGGTGGATGCTGCCAAAGAAAGCGATGTTGGTGAGGTTCAATCCGAAGACGGATTTACAATGGTACAGTCTTTTTGGTAAACGACGATCTCAGATTGAGCCGCGCCAATATCACTTTCTATCATGGTTCATATTGCAGTGCCCTCCTTTTCTCTCTTGAAACTAATCTTCACATTGAATTTTGATTTTCTTTGCAAAGAAACTACTCTCTTTTCTTCAGCCCAATGACTTCCACTTTTTTTATTAAGAAAAAAACTTTCCCAAGTAGTATTGTATTTAGATATTAGATATGATGTAATCATAGCAACCCACCTGAATTTACAGGTTGTACTTCGTTTGTTCATAAGGTCAAGACGACCATTTTCCAAAAAACCAACCTTTGACATGCAAGTACCAAAATTTTATTGTTTTTTACCATGATATTTTGTATTGTTTTTGTGTGATACTTGTAGATTTGGGAGCAGTTCTTATCTTGGTACCTGCAGCCATAATTTGTACTGTAAGATCTCTCACATTATACTCTTTCTTTAGTATGCTCTCTAACATTTTGAAGAATGTTTTCTTTCTATTTTTAGGATTTGTTGAAGTATAAAGAAGGAAGAAAAAACTAAGCCTACTGATCTAGATTGGGTTTGACGAGTCTCAAGCTAATTATGAACGTATTGGCTTGTTTGACAAGTTGGACTAAACTACATTCGACACTTTAATTCATAAGGGCAACCCAATAGAAGAAAAATCCCAAGATTTCGTGTTCCTTTTCAAAGACCAAGTCACGCGAATCATCAATTCTCATGGTAACTTTTCATTTTCATTTACTAGTCAATTTGGTTGCTATAAGATGAGAGAGGATGTTGAAGACATGAAAATATTATAAAAATTGTTCTTCATGATATTTTCTCCATTGTGTAGCATTATTTTTCTTAGTACTTGATTGTAATTATCTTATAATATTTCCTTTTAGAGTCACTTGTAACCCTATAAATAGGGTATTATACTTTACATTAGGGACACAGTTTATTGTATATAACTTGTAATATTCTAATAGCATGTTATATGTTAGTGTACTTCATAATTTTTACTTTTTTATTTAATGAACACGTAACGAAATAGGGTTATTTGATAATGTTTGTGAAATAGTGGTTACTATCACGAAAATATTCTTTCACTTGAAATCACTTCGAGTGCACAAATCGTTAAAAAATAGTAAAATGGATTTTGAGTCCAAATATCTTACTCACAAAGATTGTACTCATTCAACTTCAAATTAACTTAACCTTAATCAAAATTATGATTTTTTTTTTTTAAAATTAAATTGTAATTAAATAATCTACTTATGAATACAAGACTTAATTTAACTAAAATTGACTCAAGATTGTAATTAATGCAAGTTTGATGAAAAATGCACTAGGATCTCGAATTGTTTTGTATCAATTCCTTTTAACCCCAAACCTTACAATTTGACAACACGATTCAAATATGAAGATCGATATTCCTAAATTGTTTAACAATCTGCCTCAAGTAAAATTAAACATATTCTTACATGTGACCTGACTATATTTCTATAACGATGTGAACATACTACTTAAATATCACATAGAGTATAGTGGTATATTAATATTCTTTATCGGACTCTACGATAATTGACACTATGTCTAATTTATTTTTAATCTTTCGAAGGTAAAATAAACCACAAAACACATACAAATATTGTGCATATATCTGTATATTATTCAAGAATTGAAAATAGGGATGGACATGGTCCGATTCGGTACCAAAATTTTCGGGTATTTAATAAATGGAACCGTCGAGTCCAAATATAATTATGGAACCGTTCGGGATCGGTTTCATTTGGTTCGGATCGATTTAGTTCAGTTCCGTAACATAATTAGTTTTTTTAATATTTACAACAACACTACGTAAATACAACTAATGATATGTTCATTCGTAACTTCGATGGGCAGTTGGATAGGGGAAGTAAGACTCGATAGTCAGCAGCTTCGATTTGGGCATGTAGATGTAAGTTTTAAATTTATCAAATGATTTGGGGTTAGTGAACTCGTGCTTACCGAATGAAAGTATGAAATTGGAAAGGGAATGATAAAAATTTAAAAATGTCTAGATTTTGGACTAACAATGAAATTAATAATTGGGCCAAAAAATTAAAAAAAAAATGAATTTAGAAATTGGGTTAGGCTAGGCTAGCTAGGCATGGAGTTGGCTTGAGAGTTGGAGAACTAATTACTAAATTAGTTAATTTGCTAATTTGTTTAGAAAATTAAAATAATTTAATTAATTCAATATAAAAATTTTAAAAATTATTTAGATTCGGTTCTTGGTCTAGAACCGAAAATCAAACCAAACTCATCGGTTCTCAATTCAAATACATGTTCGGATATTTAATTTATAAAAAACCGCTCGATTCGGTTCAATCGGTCTGGTTTGGTTCGGGAGTTTTGTTCATCTCTAATTGAAAACGTGCTTTGAATATCAAAAATAAATATTTTAAAGTTAAAGTTTTATAATATAAGGTTCATCGAAAACCTAGCACAAAAAATATTTAGCTACTCATAATATCGGAATTAAACAAATAGAGTTTAAACGACATCATCTTGAAATTGACGGAACATGATTAATTCACAAATTCCTTGTACTATTATTGATGAATTATTGTACAAAAATCTGAAATTAATTCCTCAATTATGTTGACGTCTTTCGTCTCTTCCTCATGTTTTTCCAATTTTCGACTGTATGTCTTCCCAATGTTGGCCATCTGTATCTTCTTCTTTCCAATTTTCGACGGTGTTTTTTTTAACACTGGCTCGATCACCCAGTGTCTTTAGGAGCGACTGCCCACTTCGAGGTTTAAGGACTTGCTAGCCTTAAACAAACTGGGCGACCGCCGACTGTTAAAGCTAGCGGTTGCCCAGCTTACCAGTTAATTGTTGGAAATGTGTATCGAAAATTCGTTATTTGGTGAATGAGAAATTAATCCAAATTTGAGCCACTTAAAAAACTTGAATTGTTGGAAAATCGTATAGAATATTCTAGAAAATATGATGAAAAGATGTGTCTTTTCATATGGATCATAACTCTTGGAGATCATGACTTTTGGTATTATTTTTAATAATTGTCTCTTTATGTAGAGATGTAATTGTGCCTCTTTATGAAGAGATATAAGTTCCAAGAGATGTGTCTCTTAGTATGGCTATTCCAAC
>CAIGRS010342147.1:2598-17973 GCA_903798395.1 Fraxinus floribunda
TTTTTTTTTTTTTTTTAATGAAGAATGAGTTTTAAAATAGTAATTTTTAGAGAATGTGTTATTAAAAATTAGAAAAAAAAATTGGGTTTACGTGTAAAATATTTTATTGTGAAAATGTACGGTTAAAACTGAGTTTAAGAAGAAAAAGAGAGTTTTCTTTTAATAGCTGTCAAAAAGTGGCTTAAAGTGCTGCTGTTCCAAACACGAAGTTAATTATGAAATTTTTAAATCAAAATTAGTGGAATAGACACAAAATCATATAAAAACTCTATTTGCAAATCGCAATCAATCCTGAACTTTTTAGCTTTTTTTAATTTTGTCACTGTGATCGAGATTAATTTTCATCCTAATCTTCAATATTGATCACAAAACTTCCAAAAGCTTCCACGTTTGTTCTCGAACCATATTAATCCTTCAAAATTGGTCCTTTGCAAGTTCTAAAAATGTGTAATTTGGTTTTCAATATTCTCATAAGTTGAATTTCACTTCGAAACTTGTGACTTTCCTCTGATTGTTGCATTAATGCTTCTTATTAATCTCATGCAATCTGGTTAGCCTTCAAATGCTCCAATTCGACTCCAATTAGGCTAAAATAATCCATTTTCTTCAAATGACTCCACATTGAGGTTTACCTATAGTAATAATATTTACACTATATTAAATAGAAATTCGCTCAAATTTGCAAATACAAACCCCAAATTTGGTGTAGTTAGATTTTTAATAAATTTTGATTAAAATAATAATAATAATAATAATGCAATGTGTAGCTTAGAAGTTGCAAGTATCATGAAATGTGTAATTGAAATTAATTATTGACTTTGATTTAAGATTTAAATTACATTTTAATCTATACCAAACAAGGGCTAAGTTTATGAATTTAAATAATCATGTAAAATACACTTATCACTTCCTTCAACATTAGACTAAGAAAAACAAACAAAAAAGTGATTTTTTAGAAGGAATGTGCATAAATTTGTAGGAAATGATGGTAATAAATAAGTTACAAATACTCTTTGAGGATACCTAATGAATATCGATGTAAGGAATCCGAGATCAGTTAAGGTGAAAAACCTGAGGCATGTATGATGCACTGGTAACCCACAATTTGTATGAGCACGAGGAAAATGAATATAGGATGCTATACTTGAAAGAAAAATTTGCATGCATCCAAGGAAGATTGCGTTGAAAGAAAAAGTTATTCAACTATAGACGCTCACTACGGACATTATTGAATATTACAATAGAGTTTTAAAGGCAAAATTTTAATTTTGAAATTAATTACCAATTATTCACTTAGTAAGCAAGGACAAATCCTTATTGCATAATTTGCAAGGAGCACGCTTTGAATAATCTTTTTATTCATTATTCATCAGATAATATGGCAATTAAAAATGTGCTAGAGTCGAATGAAAATCAAGAAGTCATAGATTTTGATACTAGTCAAGAATTTCAATGGGAAAAGTCAGAAATCAAATTGCTCACCATTGTGGAATGAGTAGTCAGCTACTTATAATGATTTCGTAAACTTATTCTATTGTTTTAATTTTTCAACTTTGTTTATTTCTGTTATTAATATTTAAACATGTAATCTTAGTCCACTTGATATTGAACCGTTTGTTGCAATCTTATCATTCACAATCAGAGTTTATAATTCTCAGTTACATAGTTAATTTTTATTTTTTTATTTTTGTCAAGTTAATTTATTATTTGTTTTATTCTATTTTTCAAGCGATTCTTTTTTGTGTGATTCCCCAACTTTTAAATGTATATATTAGTTGATAATGTATTAATAAAAAATTTCCAATTTTATTAAATAATCAAATTTATTGAATAAAATGTCAATTTATTTTTTTTAAAAGAAAACTTCAAAGTAAGTGCATTTTTTGGTTTTTTGTTTTGAAAAATAGTTTTTATAATGACAAACTAAACATATTTTCTACATTTTTTAAATAGACCCTCAAAATGAAAAAAAATTGAAATTGAGTTCAAAACTCAAAATTGAAATGTAAAATAATCGATCCCTTATTTTCCAAAAAAATAAGTGATTAATAATTAAATAATATTTATGAATTATATAAAATATGTGACTAAAATTAATATTTGATTTTAAAAAGTAAAATTTTAGAAAAAGAGAATGTAACTGCATAGAGAATACAAGCACCGAAGCGTACATTCTCAATAAAAAGGGGATTGAATTATATGAGGATCCCGACAAAGCATTGCCAAGTCATCTCAGAAACTGGCATTATTTGCCGTGTCTGATTAAAAAATTAACCAGCAGACAAGCCGAGGAAATTTGATTTATATACTTGATTGCTAAGCGCGTGTTACCTCTATCATATTCAATTATTGGCCCAAAAGAGTTGTGGGCGATTCATTGATGAGCGAATGCTTGAAACGCGATCTTTTGCGCTGCATGAATTCAATGACTAGTTGAGTTTGAGTTTGGTGGAATCACCTTTGTTGGGTTTATTTATGATTGCATTGATCTTAACCATGGTTAAAGTTACAGGAGAGTTGAAATTGCAGTTTAATGTTCACTCTATGTGCTTTCGTCAGACGCACTCAGTCTATAGTACTCACTCTTTGCTTGCTTCTGTGTGCGTTTGAGAAAAAGATTCTGATTCTCTTTCTATAAAGGCATTACCTTTAAGATAATTTATAGATAGAAATTTGAGCATTTGTGAAAACCCATAAAGAAAAGGGCTCAAAAGAATGACTTTTCTTGATGCAGTTAGCGTTTACTGATGACGGGAATCTGATCTTGAGAATCTTTGGTTCTCTTAATGGCCTCTTTCAGTTTCTGAGAAGGTAAGTAATTTATAGTAACAAATAATAGCTTTATGGGTGCTTCTTGTGTATTTTATTTTTATTTTATTTTTTCATTTCTTGCCTACTTTCTGCAACCACTTGCAACAGTATTTTCCCATTATACCATATATACTTTTCTTTCCAATTTGTGAATCTTAAGATTTTTGAACTTGGATCTCTCTTGCTGGAAGATGGGTTGATTGTGTATTTCTCTTTTCTTGCCTTCTAAATCAGTGGTTCTGCGTAGAAAGACCCGTTGTTGTGGGCTTATTTGGTGACTTATTGATTGATTGGGTTATGTTTTACTGGTAATTTTTCACTGTTTAATTTGTTTATGGTTAATTTCGAATTTGTTTCTATGATTTCTTAATTTAATGAGCTTATTCTTTCTTTCAGGAAATTCTAAATTATTTAGTACGTAGAATTAGAATCATGTCAATGGTTAAGTTGATATGTCTAATTATTTTTCCGAAAGAAGATTATGGTTAGCTGGTATAATCATTTACTGATATTACTCTGTTGGCAATTTTTTTATTAATTCATTTCTTCTGCATGTGTTATTTGTGGGTGCACATTTCTCATTTTTATCACCTGGTTACGCTTGTAGAACTGGCTTTCATCGATTGTATAAAGGAAAGAAAACCTTCTCTTGCTCCAATTACTTGCTCGCTTGCTTGGTCGAAAGATATCTATAGTTGTAAGTAATGGTTTCAAGGTCATATTCCAACTTATTGGATCTTACCTCTGGTGATTCACCAACCTTCAGCCGTCGGGGGAAGAAACTCTCTCGAGTCGCAACTGTAGCTGGAGTGTTGTCTGAGCTAGATGATGAAAATAGAAGCAACATTGGATCTGATGCCCCGTCGTCTATTTCCCAAGAGCGAATGATCATTGTTGGGAATCAACTCCCACTTCGGGCACATCGGAAATCAGATGGTGAGATGGGTTGGAATTTTAGTTGGGATGAGGACTCCCTTCTCTTACAACTCAAAGATGGTCTAGGAGAAGATGTGGAAGTAATATATGTGGGTTGTCTGAAAGAAGAAATTGAGCCGAGTGAACAGGATGATGTGGCTCAAACTTTGCTCGATACTTTCAAATGTGTCCCGGCTTTCATCCCTCCCGAGCTTTTCACTAAATTCTACCATGGTTTTTGCAAACAACATTTGTGGCCTTTATTTCACTACATGCTTCCTCTATCTCCAGATCTTGGTGGTAGGTTTGACCGTTCCCTATGGCAAGCTTACGTATCTGTGAACAAAATATTTGCAGACAAGGTAATGGAAGTAATCTCTCCTGATGATGATTTTGTATGGGTTCATGACTACCATTTGATGGTATTACCAACATTCTTAAGGAAGAGGTTTAATAGGGTGAAGCTGGGTTTTTTCCTCCATAGTCCATTCCCATCATCAGAGATATATCGAACTCTACCTGTAAGGAATGAACTTCTTCGAGCACTATTGAACTCTGACCTCATTGGCTTCCATACATTTGATTATGCAAGACATTTTCTTTCGTGTTGTAGTAGAATGCTGGGGGTAGCATATCAATCTAAACGTGGTTACATAGGACTCGAATACTATGGCCGTACTGTCAGCATCAAAATTCTTCCAGTTGGGATACACATGGGTCAGCTTCGCTCCGTGCTGGATATTCCAGAGACAGAGGCAAAGGTTGCAGAGTTACAGAATAAATATGAGGGTCAGACTGTTTTGCTTGGGGTCGACGACATGGATATTTTCAAAGGAATTAGCTTGAAGCTTCTGGCCTTTGAGCAATTGCTTACTCAGCATCCTGATAAGAGAGGTAAGATTATGTTAATTCAAATTGCAAACCCTGCCAGAGGTCGAGGGAAAGATGTACAGGAGATTCGATCTGAAACTTATGCCACAGTTAATAGAATTAACCAGCTATTTGGACAACCCGGATATGAACCAGTGGTTTTGATTGATACTTCACTTCATTTCTATGAGCGAATTGCATACTATGTAATTGCAGAGTGTTGTCTTGTCACTGCAGTAAGGGATGGAATGAATTTGATACCTTACGAGTACGTTGTGTGCAGACAAGGAACCGATAAACTAGATAAAACCTTGGGCCTGGATCCATCTGCCCCAAAGAAGAGCATGTTGGTGGTTTCGGAGTTTATTGGGTGTTCTCCATCTCTTAGTGGTGCAATTCGGGTTAACCCCTGGAACATTGATTCTGTAGCAGAAGCTATGGATTCAGCTTTGATAATCGCTGACCTGGAGAAGCAAATGCGACATGATAAGCACTATAAGTATGTAAGTAGTCATGATGTTGCCTATTGGGCCCATAGTTTTTTGTTAGACCTCGAAAGGGCATGCAGGGATCATGTTAGGAGGAGGTGTTGGGGTATCGGCTTTGGTTTGGGATTCCGTGTGATTGCTTTGGATCCTAGTTTCAGGAAGCTTACAGTTGAACACATTGTATCCGCCTACAAGAGAACAAAGAGCCGTGCAATTCTTTTGGACTATGATGGTATACTGCAAAGCACTGTTGATACTAGTCCAAATGCCGAGGCTATTGGAATCTTAAACAAACTATGCAGGGATTCCAAGAATGTTGTTTTCATCGTAAGTGGAAAGAACAAAGAGACCTTAACGCGATGGTTTTCATCCTGTGAAAATTTGGGCATGGCGGCTGAACATGGCTATTTTGTAAGGTTTGTATTCTTACTTTTGGTCTTCTTTGGTGTTATTTTGTTTCAAAGTCAAAGCTGTAAGTTCTCACATCCAAAAGAAAACAGAGAAACAGTTAAATAAAATGGGATTTTGGAATCATAAGCATGCAGAATTATTAATTTGAGATGAAAACTTGACTTCGATATATTTATGCTCCAAGATTAAATCTTTTGTAACCCTATAAAATATTTGATTATTTTCATTTTTTAGGTCAAATGACAATATGAACTGGGAAACTTGTGTTTCTGTGCAAGATTTTTATTGGAAACAGATTGCTGAGCCTGTAATGCAACTATACACAGAAACTACTGATGGTTCTTTCATAGAAACCAAGGAGAGTGCACTTGTCTGGAATTACCAACTTGCAGATCGAGATTTTGGCTCGTGTCAGGCTAAGGAGCTTCTAGATCACCTGGAGAGTGTTCTGGCAAATGAACCTGTTTCCGTCAAGAGTGGTCAACACATTGTGGAAGTAAAGCCTCAGGTTAGCGTACCAGCTTATTACTTGAAAAGCATCAGTTATTTCATCACGTCATATATGTGAACGATATTTGTTCAGTGATTCAATTCTCAAGAATTATGCTAAAGACGCCTTTTGACCAGGTTATAGTTCAAAAGTCTAAATGTATGTATGGAGATGATAGCAAGGCAAAAACATGGTGTGCGTTAATTCTCCTTCATTTTGAACTTAGTTCTGAAAAACAAGCAATAGAATCTAGGGGTCGGGGGGATGGCTGAAAAACCTCACTTCGTTACGTAGTACAGTGAAAATTACCAAACTCTGAACGTCAAAAGCTTCAATGTATCCATAGGAATCAAACCGAAGAAGAAAGCTCAATGGTAAATGAATAAATTTTGTTCCCAATCTCCACTGCATCAAAATCATAAAGCTAATGGTAAGCGCCCAAAGTAATGTGAAACTCAACAACCACATCCCTACTGACAAAAGACAGCAACTGGGAAATCAAGAGAAAAAACACAGCGAGCGATTTTCTTGAGAATTGAATAAGCATTTGTTATTCCATTATGATGGGATTAGTACTTCATAACTGCAGTCAAGCTTATGCTATGTCTATATCTATGCCTACAAAATGTCACACACTCAAGTTTACAACAATATGAATACACAAAATCGCCCCTCAAGTTGGAGTGTGGAGGTTGGACACTCCAAGATTGGACAGTTTGGACTTGAAAAGGTGTAGGTGATCAGGACCGAGTAACTTAATAAAAAGATCTGCATGCTGACACTTTTGTAGGCTAGCTGGTTGAATCAAGTATTGCCGAAATTTTTCAGAAACCACATGGACGTGGATTTAAGGACTTCTTACTACAACTATAATTTTGCAAACTTGATTGTTGTGTTAAAATTTCTTTATTATAGACATTAATATCAACAAAGATTTAGGTATTGTTTTGGAGATGTAGGTGTATATAATTGTACTGGTCTCATCATAATAAACTAAAAGGTAAGGATTCATTTGTCAGGATGCGATCTTTCCTTTTCTTACCATATTCTGAGTTATCTATTTTATAGTGCTACGAGATTAGATTTTAATAATGTCATTAATTTATTGCTGGGTGCTGTTGCAATGTCTTTTATTGAGACCTGAATTATGAACTAACCTGGTTTAAGTTTCACATGGCCTGTAAACTAGGAGGAAATTAGCTTTAGATTATCATCAGCTTACCCCTGAGTAAGCTGAAAAAGCTCCATAGGTTAGTCGAGCACACTGGGTGGTGCAAATATATTGCCTACATAAAGATTTAATTGTTCGTGTGGTGAGAGTTTCTCATTGTTAAGAAGAGAGATCAGGAATAAAGAGGACTCGGGTGTAAGAAGACGAGAAATCCATGGCATACATTGTTTCAAGTAGATTCATTGTCATGGCTCATGGAGGAAGGTTTCAAAGAGACAAATGACATAAATTTGTGCATTGTGTTATTTGCTGTTCTTTCCATTTGTCCTGCTTTCCTATCATATTTTGGTTTGACTGATATCTTTTCATGATCTTATGGATCCAGGATACGCCATGGATTCTGATATTTCCAATCATTAGTGACAAACTGAAAAAGTTGCTAAGAGTTTGTAAGATATGTTAATACAAGGACCTAATAGGTGAATGCATTATGCATATGGCTACTATTTCAAATTGCAGGCATTAGAGGTTGTGAAAATATCCATATGGAGCAGCTCCACCGCACCTTGTCTTGTGATCTATTTATAAAATTAAAATAGTGAAATGAGGCTCAACTTGTCCCTAAGAGTATTATTATATATTCGGAAGAAAATGGAAATATTTTTGTTCTAAGATTTGCCAAGTCAGACTAGGGCATCCTGTTTGAGACCAAAATCCGTTGCCTATGAATCAACAATGTGAACTTGGACATTTGTTTGAGACCGAATGCAATAATTATTGCCTATGAATCAGCAATTTTAGAATTCAGTTTGAGTTGGCTGTTTTGGATTGTGGTTGAATTGGTTTTGGAAGGTTTATCTGATTTTGTATATGCCCCTGGAATTTTCTGAATTATGCATGGTTGCCTTCATCGGCGCACATGATTATGTATACTGTCTGTCCATATAGCTACTTGTTCAGAAGTACATTTCCAGGTAGATTTTAAGCTTAGTGTCAAAACTGTTTTGAGCCTGACAAGAAGCTCCTGTCACATTGAAATGAGGTTTGGGCTACTTAATGCCATATACATTATCAAGTTTTCTTCAAATGGGCGATCCCTTTGTTCTCATGTTCCATTTGGTTTTCATATTTTTTGTTTTATACTTTATTTTACTTGCACACACGTCAAGATGGCCCATTATTTACGACTTTAATACACAAGAATTTGATATAATCCTGTTTACAATATTTTTACCATCTGTTCTCACTAGGGGGTGAATAAAGGCCTAGTGGCAGCACAACTCCTGGCAACAATGCGAGAAAAGAAAGTGCTTCCCGATTTCGTTCTTTGTATAGGAGATGACCGATCAGATGAGGATATGTTTGAGGTAATAATGCAAGCCATGGCCAATGAATCTCTCTCCCCAGTTGCTGAAGTGTTTGCTTGCACTGTTGGACAGAAACCGAGCAAGGCCAAATACTACTTGGAGAATACCTCAGAGATATTAAGAATGTTACAGGGCCTTGCTGATGCTTCTGAGCTGTTGGCTAAAAATGTTGCACAATCTCCTCAACGAGCGGTCATGGATAAATTATAGAAGAAGAAATTTTTTTGTTCGTGTGATGAAAATGGAATGCTTGTGTAAAATGGTGTTTTATGTCTTTAGATTCTCCCTGAGGGTTTTAACCCTTTTTATTTTTATTTTCTGGATCTGTTTGATGTATTCTCTGAGAATGCTGAAACTAATCTGTCACAGTTCAAGGTATTTGTAGTTTCTGTATTGATCTTGGAATGAAGAAACTTCAATTCTTGTTTCATTCTCAGACAGAGTGAGACCTGTGGCCAGCTCCTCAAAGACATCGGTTGAGGCTTGGAGATGCCTTGGCATAGTCTGACACCCTTACTGATGCACCTGTCCCATAGTCTCATCTCATCATCCATGCCTTTAATGGCATAGGATCCCAGTTCAAGGAAATAGTTGTAGCTGTCAAAGCTCAAGACATAGAAGAGCTCAACGACAAGCTTATGGACTACGAGTTGATTCTCAAGAGGAGAATCACTCAACCAGCGGTATCACTGCCATTGCTGCCAGATTTACTCAATCCAAAAACATAGGCAACCAAACCCGACTAGGAAAGAACTATCACCAAAATCGCAGCAATAACCAAGTTGTGTGACATACCAATGGTTTCAATCACATCCGACACAACTAAGGCAAATCCTCCAATAACAATCCTGCAATAATTTGTCAATCCTATGAAAAGAGAGGCCATAATGCGAGGGAATGCTATACTGCTAAACACTTGAAGTGGATAACTGTACCACTTGAAAATATGTGATTATTAACTAAGTTTGAATTTACGTGCGGAATTATACTAATTAAAGCAACAAGTCACTTTTAATTAGTTTCTAAACGGTTAATCATACAATTCAATTATCCTATATTTGAATACCATAGTTTGTAATATGGAAAGCAATAAATATTGAACACCGATATGACGACAGAGAAACCCAATTGGGTAAAAACTACAAGACCAAGTCAATTATCTCCACTATAGACAATATAGTCTACAGTTCGTTTTCAGCCTAACAAATTCCACTAGTTCTCGCTGTTGTAATTCAAGTAATCTCATCCGTTGTTCCTCTAGACTCACGATTTGCTATAGTAGATACTATCTAACCAACCTGCTAGATTTCCCGATCTACTTCTTGTAGCTTCCAAGATCTATTGCAAATTTCAGACTCACGATCTTCTGCAATTGTCTCTTCCAAGTGGATACCCAGAAATCACATATTCCCGTTCTTCTTCCTGCGCCTGTAATCCAACCTCTCTCAACCTTCAGAAACTTTTGAAGTCCAACTGAGAAAGTACCTTTCTCAAAGTGTTAATGAAGTCAGGTGTTTTGGATTCACTCAATGTCCGACCGAGTGAGTATCTTCTTCAACGTGTTAAAAAAGTCAGGTGTTTTGGAATTACGAACCTTTATATTTACTCAAAACTTGGTTGCCGGATCTCAAGAATGATATGGATAAATCAATCAATGTATTGTGTTCTTGGATCTCTCTAATGATGTGAAAGCGTTTTTCAATTGAAGCACAATGAAGCAACTATCAATTTTCGTGCAATGGCTTAAATATTTATGAGAGGGTGATTGGGTTGAATGAGCCAGAAAAATATGTTTAAAAACGTAAATTAGGATTTTCCGGATCGACCGTCGCTAGAGTGAGAAGCTGGTGACAGGCGAGTGACACAATGTCGCTCGAGCGAAAGCTCAGCTCTGTTTTTGTCGCTCGAGCAATGTTCAGGCGATAGGCTAGTGAAAATGTGGCGCTGTGTTTTTCCTCTTTTCATGTTCGAACCCTAGATCTCATAACCTAACTTATACAAATTGCACCCTAGATCCTTGATTTTTACAATACATTACAAATTAGTCCATTTGTTCACAAAATCGCCAATACTAAAAACCTAAACTCAATGTCCGACCGAGTGAGTA
This sequence comes from Fraxinus floribunda, assembly GCA_903798395.1. Lineage (NCBI taxonomy): Eukaryota > Viridiplantae > Streptophyta > Magnoliopsida > Lamiales > Oleaceae > Fraxinus > Fraxinus floribunda. Next base: position 13,229 of record CAIGRS010342147.1, read on the forward strand.
TCTTCTTCAACGTGTTAAAAAAGTCAGGTGTTTTGGAATTACGAACCTTTATATTTACTCAAAACTTGGTTGCCGGATCTCAAGAATGATATGGATAAATCAATCAATGTATTGTGTTCTTGGATCTCTCTAATGATGTGAAAGCGTTTTTCAATTGAAGCACAATGAAGCAACTACCAATTTTCGTGCAATGGCTTAAATATTTATGAGAGGGTGATTGGGTTGAATGAGCTAGAAAAATATGTTTAAAAACGTAAATTAGGATTTTCCGGATCGACCGTCGCTAGAGTGAGAAGCTGGTGACAGGCGAGTGACACAATGTCACTCGAGCGAGAGCTCAGCTCTGTTTTTGTCGCTCGAGCAATGTTCAGGCGATAGGCTAGTGAAAATGTAGCGCTGTGTTTTTCCTCTTTTCATGTTCGAACCCTAGATCTCATAACCTAACTTATACAAATTGCACCCTAGGTCCTTGATTTTTACAATACATTACAAATTAGTCCATTTGTTCACAAAATTCGGTTATGATTTTTGGATTGTGGTGCTAAAGCCAGTCACACTGCTACTAGAAATAACTGTGGCTCTATGTAATGGATCGCCATTCGGCCCTGAGTTGCCACAGTCCTCGAGGCAGCCTTCCCACGCACAAAGGCAAGCAAGCTAAGCGAGGGACATATGTAACATGAACTATGAGAAGGAAGCTTAAAACAATACATGCATAAGGGACACCGTTAGTGCACTTTCCAGTAATTTGACATTCAACCTACAATTAACAACTTTGCCATGCTGCATGGGTAGAGGAGTTCACTAGGCCCATGACTTCTAGCTTCTCACTTCACCATAGCAGACTTCAACAACAGTACTATTTGCGAGCCCTGTGAACGAACTTGATCCATAGGAAGTTCCAATCTCTACTTTAGTTTAATTCAAATTCGTGGACCATTTCATAAAATAGTCTTGGTTATTATCCGTGACTAATAAATTTAAAGTTCTCTATAATTCCCAAATTTAATATCATAGTTCAAAAATTCTATTATGCAATTTCATGTCATGGGGACAGAGAATACCAAGGTCTAAAATAAGGAAAATTCTATTTGTACATAATATTTTACCTCATTGATGCCATAGTGGACACATAGAGGCCCCCTATTGGGGGGCGGCAATTAGGTAAAATATTATGTACCCCTAGCATAGTCCCTAAAATAATATTCGCAATGGTCTTGCTTTTCGTTGATCTCAACCGCTACATCAAGTTTGATTCTGATTGGACTGGTAATTATCTTTCTTGTCTCCAACACCATCTCTTGGTATATATTTTATTATGATTTTATTATTCGGAGTATCCTTCCACATTTGATCCATTTGAATTCCATGTTTAAAATTGCAAAAAATTAAAAAGGATAACTCAATACATTTATTATGTGTCCATCGGTACCATATTGGATTTGAATTAAATTTTGGATCAATCTTCGATTGACTGCCTATTCTAAAAACCAACGATATATTACATTTTGCATGACAAAAATCTCATAAATTGCAAACTTATTTTGTGAGTTAGGACATTACTTTGACAACCTCCTCTTTACTTTTAAGCACGTTCCAAGAAATTATAGAAAATTAGATATATTTAACCCTAACAAAAGGAAACATTACACACCTTTTCAAAATATCCGTTTGAGGAAATTACATCCGCTACTTTAGTTTATTATTACTTTATTTTTTTTCAAATTCCAATTTTAGTATTCAAGTTTTTAACTTTTTATTTTTCAAAATTGGGTTTAATTATACTGATGTCCACTGAAATTTGAGCAATTACATAAATGGTCACTAGAGTTTTTATTTTACGCTATTAGTTGCTCAAGTTTCTAACTATTATACTAATTGTCGCTCGATACAAAAAAAAAACCGTTTAATTGTATTTGGCACCATTAAGTGCATGTATGTCATCAAATAACGTTATTTATTATTCTAAATCAGTAAACATAGTTGTTAAAAGAAAACATCAAAAATGAAATGTGAGGCCATATATTACTTAAAGTTCAAAAATTTAACCACAAAAGCCTCGCATTATGTTTTTTCTCATCGAATATGTACGGTTTTCAATTATTGACTCCCCAAATTTGTTGACTTGGCATCATAAATAAGGGTTTTTCTGGATGTACTGGGCCACATGGGCAAGTACAACCAGATCATTGCATAAATAATAGAGCTCTGCTTGCATTGGATATATATATATATATATATATATATATTTCTTTAATATATTTGGGTGGAGCTCGCGCTACAATGTGGGGCTTGTAATGAAAATAATATAGTTTAGAGACATGTTTCACTTAATAATACCACGTGGAATTTAATGTTACTTCTTGATTGAATGATCATTATTATAATAGTTAAAAACTTGTAGTGATGGCAAATAAGTTGAGCAAAATTGGGAGCTTGCTTGACTCGACTCAGTCCATGGGCTGCTTAGGCTCGTATAGGATCCAACCGAGGGCCGAACCAATCACAAAAAATTCAAGAGTTGAACTTGCTAGGCTTGTGAAAGCCACGAGTCGGCTTGCGTTACAACTCTGGGCTAGGCCCACGACCTCCTCTTACGAGCCAACTTGGCTCGTTGCATAAATGATCACTTGGACTGGCTAAACGGTCATGGCCAACCCTGACGGTCATTTTTAAAATGATCATTGGCTAAAGATCATATGATATTTATTTTAAGGAATTTTTGTTTTCTATAATACCCCCCTCGCCACTTCATTTTTTCTCGCACCACAATTTTCTCTACATTCTCAATTTACAATACCATTTTTACAATCTTCACTTCTTCATATTAGCTCTTTTTTGTGCAATGTTGAGTTTCATTATCTCAAAACTTTCTTATTTGAGTTATTTTTGTCCAATTCTAGTAAAAAAAAATATATAATATTCTATTTCTAACTCTTTCTTTCATGTATTATTCGTATTCCAAATGAATTACAGAAGATTGTTGGACGATAGTGATTTTGATGAAATGTTTGGTGCTTCCAAAAAGTACTTCAGATGGATGGCCAAATTGCAAAATACAATGTAAATACTATAACTAAAGGTTATATTGGCAAAAGGTATCAATATGATCCATCTAAACAAGCACTACAAAAAATGTATAGACAAACACGCATCTTTGTTAACTAATCAGTCTCAACTCCAATTTTTTACTATTGGTGGTATAAGTTCTAATTCGGGTTTTAACAATTGGATCTATTCACCATAAGCATGTCACGTAGGCATGATGATGTTTATACTTAGTGGTGGATTTTTTCTCATCGATGTGTCGTCGCCATTACCCTTTGATGTTGCCAGGGACGGCGTTGCTAAGAGTTTTTTTACGGGTTGAATGAATTTTGGGAATGGAGGCTGTTTATGCAATTTAGGAAATTATGAGCATTTACCTACAATAAGATTAGGGGTCAAATAGCAATTTTTAAATTAAGGGCCTGCTTGTAATTTTAGAAATTGGGGGTCAGTCAATAATTTTAAACAGGGTCAGATTGCAATTTTAAAAAGGTTTTGAATATAAAATTCGAAAAAGGTTATAAATTTGATTTTAAAGGAGCTTTGACCTAAATTTCAATTTTGACCTAGTTTAAATTTTATTTAAATTTGACCACATTTTATATTATCGTTGAAATTTAATTTTAACTTCAGTATTAAACTTGGACCCTAATTAATTTTTTTATTTAAATGTTTTATCATAAATAAAATGTTAATTCAATTGTAATTAGAGTTGAACTATAATTTGATATTTAATTATAATTAAATTATCACACACTAATATATTTTTGGAATTAGAGCTGAGTTTGGTATTTAATTAGAATTTCACTTTAATTAAATAATCTTATTAATTAAATTAATTGATTGGTTGATTTAATTAATCAATTGTTTCAATCCATTCATCTAAATCAATTTAGATGGCCATAATAGTTAGAAACTTGAAACATCTCTTCTTATAATATTCGATATTGAGCAGCGTTCAACCTACCAATAATTTTGACTAATAAAATTGACAAATAATCTCAACAAAAAATTTAATCTAACGGTTTAAATAAATTTTAATAAAAACTTTTAAAACCCCTATCCCCACTCCAAAAAATATCAATTTCCTCTTATAATCCTTAAATATTCCATACCCACTCTCCCTCATTGGCGCATTACTTATTTCTTTCTCTTCTCAACCCGGTCTCTCCCAAGCAAGAATGAAAACAAACATTAGCCACTTCTCTGGTGAAAATTCATTTCTCAGACCACCACCACCATTTGGAGATCCCACAAAAAGATTTATATTTGGGTTCCCACAAACCAGTTCTACCACATAAATTTTCTGTTTCTATAATGCTTTATAAAGCTTTAGAAAATACGGAGAGATCGATTAAGAAAGACAACAGAATTTGCATATAGAAACATGGCTGTTGCTTTACAAGATTTTGAGATTTTTAGTAGTCAAATTGTACTGTTGTTTCTGGAGTATCTCCTTCAAGACAATATGACAGAATTACCATAATGAAATCTGCACAGAGTAACGGTATGATCAACAGAATCTGAAAAATTAATTCTAGCCCACTGGCTTCACGATGTTTCTTTAAAACGAATTTGCTACCTTCAAAAGGTGTTAAAACGAATTTGTTGCCAGATACTTGTATTGTTAACTAACTTTTTGTAAATCAATGTCCCTAGAGCACACTTTATACGTGTTGGGAATCTATTTATGCATG
>CAIGRS010342167.1:0-12307 GCA_903798395.1 Fraxinus floribunda
ACTGTGGCTGCTATATATATGGATCCTGTATGATCATTTCTGTAACTTTTCATAATCAATGAAGCTTGAATTTCCCTCATTGATCTCATTCTAACATGGTATCAAAGCAACTTCCCTTTTGTGAATTTCTTTATCATCTATTCTGTTGAAATTTGTAGTGATGGATTCGATATAGTTAGAAGGTCTTCTTCATGTGCGATCAGTCATGAGTAAAGCTACCATTGATGAACATTCAAACCCCTATTTCCTTCACCATTTTGATAGTCCAGGGTTGATATTAGCATCATAGCAGCTCACGGGAGAAAACATGCCTCTTGGAGTCATGCAATGATGATTGCCTTGTCGGTGAAGAACACACTTGGATTCATTGATGGCAGCATAATGAAACTAGAAAGTGCATATGATGAATTGATTAATTCTTGGTTATGAAACAACAATATGGTCTCGTGGATTTTCAATATTGTTTCAAAGGAGTTTACTGCTAGCATAATGTATGCTACTTCAGCATTTGAAATCTGGAATGACCTCAAGGACATGTTTTAACAGAAGAATGGGCCACGTATTTTTCAATCGAGGATAGATCTTATGAATCTAACTCAGGATCAAAGTACTATTAGTACATACTTCACTAAGCCCTTGAATGTGTCTGTTCTCCTTCTTTTGTTATCCAAGATGTGTGTAAAGAAAATTCACAACACATCTTGTGGGAAAGTATTAGAATTCTATATATGAGCATTGTACACATTTCTTTTCGATTTTTCTATTAGTTAGTCCAGTTGGATTGGTTAGTTAATTGTTAGTTCGTGCAGCTAAATTTAGTTGTCTTTTGGGGCCAACTTTGGTTGCTATTTATATGTGTTACGCCTTGCTACCGAGACTCAAACTCAAAGTGTCACATAGCAGTGCAAGTGGGCAGAGAATCAACAAAAAAGTCAACAAAGACGAGCTGAAAAGCTTCTTACTAAAAAATCTTGATTCTTTGCTTGGAAGTACATAGACGCGGTTGGTATTGACCCAATGACCAGTTGCCATCATTTGAATATTGACCCAAAGGTCATGACACAGGCAAAAAAGAAGAGCTCTCAACCCAGAGAAATATGAAACTCTCAAGAAGATACAACGAGTGTGCATTATCCACACTGTGAAGCCCTAGTGGTGATGGTTGTCGTGGCCCGTAATGGCCTGAAAAGAATGTTAGAGGATAATGGAAGCTCGGTCAACATCATTTCTGGAACCCCTGTTGACAAGATAAAAGTTGACCATGAGCTGACCCCGATGAGTTCCCCTTTGTACAGTTTCACTGGAGACGGTATCATCCCAAAGGGTAAGATCTTTTTAGCAATAGAGGTGGGGATCGTACATTTGACTACTCACCACTTCATGGAATTTCTGGTGGTTGATAATCGCTCGCTTACCATAGAGTATTAGGGAGGCCAGCTTTGAAGAAGCTCTGGGCTATAACTTTCATTCATCATTTATGCATGAAGTTTCCAACGGAGAATGGAATTGCAACGATTCAGGGCAATCGAAGAAGCATAAGGGAATGTTACTTGAACTCCCTAAGGAAAGTCAAACCAAGAAGTATCAATGTGATAACTACAGACATTGTCATGGACGACTTCCCTAAACAGGGAAAAAACCCTAAACTAGGGGAAGGCGTCAAAATAATGAATACCTCTGAAGAAGGGGCCATCCCTAAAGTTATACGTACCTCTCAAGAAGAGGCTGTCTGTGAAAAATAGACCATCCCTAAATAAGGGAGAACTGCTCAAGAAGCAGTTAGTTTGGAGGAGTTGGATCCTCGCATCATTAATTGCAAGCCTCACACAACACATATGGAAGAACTGGAGAGCTTCCCAGTAGACCCACAAGAATCATCCAAGCGATTGCAGGTTGGAAGAAATCTGCCCATTGAAGCTAAAGACGAGCTGAAAAGCTTCTTATTGAAAAATCTTAATTCTTTACTTGGAAGCACGTAGACGCGGTTGGTGTTAACCCAATGACCAATTGCCATCATTTGAATATTGACCTAAAGGTCACGACACACAGGCAAAAAAGAAGAGCTCTCAACCCTGAGAGATATGAAACTCTCAAAGATGAAGTTAAAAAGCTAATTGACAATGTATCCATTCGGGAGTTAGTAAATCCTAAATGGGTCTCTAACCCAATACTAGTAAAAAAACACAACGGAAAGTGGAGGTTTTGTGTTGATTTTTCAAACTTAAATCAGGCTTGTCCTAAGGACAGCTTCCCACTTCCTAGGATAGACCAACTTGTGGATTCAACCCCCGGACATGAAATTTTAAACTTGATGGACGTGTATTCTGGATACAACCAGATCTCAATGTTCCCAAAAAATGAGGAACATACTTCCTTCATTATAGATAAGGGTCTTTAATGCTACAAGGTCATGCCTTTCGGGTTGAAAAATGTCTGGACCACTTACCAAAGACTCGTAAAAAAAATATCTGCTGATCTAATTAGAAAAACCATGGAAGTCTATGTGGAACTATGTGGACGACATGCTGGTGAAAAGCCTTTAAGATCATGTTAAGAACCTTAATAAAACATTTTAAATCTTGAGTAGATATCAAAAAAATCTCAATCCTTTGAAATGTGCCTTTGGAGTTGCTTCTGGAAATCAAAGTAGGTATAAAGACCCTCACCAGACGTGTAGATACCTTAAACTGCTTCGTCTCTAAGGCAACAGACAAGTGCCTGCCTTTTTTTTAAATTCTCAAAGAAGGAAATAAGTTCCAATGGGCAGAGGAATGTGAGAAAGCTCTCCAGAAACTGAAGAAGCACTTTGAATAGGCTCCCCTCCTCTCCAAGCCCATGGCCAATGAGCCACTCCAGGCTCACACTATTCAAGTATTGACAAATTTTCCTCTTAAGCAAGTGCTGTAGAAGCCCGATGCTTCAAGGAGATTACTAAAGTGGGATGTGGAACTTAGTGAACTTGACATCGTGTTTAAACCAAGGGCTGTTATCAAAGGGCAAATCCTTGCAGATTTTGTGGCTTAATTGACTCCTATTCTAGAAATGGAAGAAGAGATGAAACCTGTTGAACCTCCAACATGGAGCCTTTAGTGGATAGATTGTATGGGAAAACAGGATCAGGAATGGTCCTTGTCAGTCCGAAGGACATAAGCTTGCGATTCGATTTTAAAGCCACCAATAATGCATCGGAATATGAAGCCCTCCTAGCTGGCCTTAGACTAGCCAGAGAAATGGAAGCAAAGAGACTCACTATCTGTAGCTATTCCAGTTGGTAGTAAGTCAGGTACATGGTAATTTTTTAGCTATAGATAAGTCCATGGTTACGTACTTGAAATTGGTTATGGAATTAATCAACACTTTTGATAGATTCGAGCTCGTACAAATCCCATGCACGTAAAATGTTCATGTCGACGCCTTATCAAAATTGGCAAGCAGTAAAGATTCAGAACTACTCACCGTGGTGTCCATAGAACATATTCCCATACCCTCCACCTCCATTGGCGAAGTGATAATATGGGTCAAGTACACTCCCTTATGGATGAAGCCAATTATATCTTCCTTAAGGACCAAGTATTACCCTCTGAAAGAAAGGAGGCCAAGAAGCTCATAAGATGGGCTACTCACTTCGTCTTTCGGAACGATGTACTATATAAATGTGGGTTCTCACTATCCTTACTTTGGTGCATTGGAGGAGAGCAAGCTAATTATGTGCTCAGAGAAATTCATGAAGGGGTATGTGGGACCCACACAAGAGGGTGGTCCTTGGCATAGAAAGTATTGAGGTAAGGATATTATTGGCCCATCTTAAAAAAGGATGCGCAACATTTTATCAGGAAATGTGATAAATGCCAACACTTTGCAACTATTCAGAGGTAACTTTCCCAAGAGCTAAATGTTGTAGTCAACCCCTGGCCATTTGCTAAATAGGGAATTTATCAAAGGGGGAGGAAATTCGAGCTTTGCAATTGTCGCCATTGATTATTTTACCAAATAGGTAGATGGCGAATCACTTGACAAAATCACCGAAGCCAACACCTCCAGATTTTTGTGGAGGAGTATCATTTGTAGATTCGGAATCCCCCATTCAATTTCCTCAAACAAGGATCGACAATTTGACAACAAAAAAGTCAGGGATCTATGTGAGGAACTGGGCATTAAGAACCATGTTTCTTCTCTACATCATCCTCAAGAAAATGGACAGGTAGAGGCTGTCAACAAAACAATCAAATACACATTGAAAAGGAAGTTATATGGCTCTAAAGGGGCTTGAGTCGATGAGCTTCCTCAAGTCCTTTGGGCCATCATAACTACAAGCAGAACTGCTACTAGAGAGACTCATTTCTCTATGGCCTACGGGGCCGAAGCTATAAACCCAGTGGAAATGAGTCTAACTTCTCCTCGTCGAATTCATTTTAATGAAATATCTAATAACGGGGTATGAAAATTTGAGCTTGACCTCCTTGAAGAATGGAGGGATGACTCTAAGGCAAAATTGGTCATTTATCAACAGAAAATGAAAAGATATTACAGTGCAAAAGTAAAAAAGAGATCATTTCGTTTGAATGAGAAGGTGCTTAGAAGAGTATTTTTTATCTTCTAAAGAACATGGATCAGGAACCTTTGGTCCCAATTAGGAAGGCACCTATCGCATCAAGGAAGAGGTTTATCCAAAAACTTACAAAATTGAAAATATGGATAGAAAGGCACGAACTCATCCTTGGAATGTAGAATATCTACGCAAATATTATCAGCGATGATGTACATATTTTGTATGTACAGTTTGTGATTCAAAAAAAAAAAACTTTTATTAGAAGTATTCATAAATTAAAAATACCGCTCAAGAGGTAAAAGTCCTGGGAGAAGACTTTGCATAGGCAAACTATCCTTATATAGAGAAACGTGAGCACCTCGACGAAGAGTTGGATCCTAATGGGACCACTTCTAAATTCACGAAGTGCTACACATGTCCTTAACAACAGTTGTTAAGGAAGCATCAGCATGGGCGAGCCGCTCAACTCCATCCTTAGGAAACAAAGTTCACAACATAAAAATTAAACTAAATTTGCATAGGTTCATTAAAAACAAAAAACCACTTCCTATTGAGAAAGATCAAAGGGAAAGATGCGTGGGCACTTCTACGAGGAGCTAGGTCCCAAGAAGGACTACATCTACACTTGCGATGTGCGACACTTGCCTTTAGCAATAGAAGCTATTAAGAAAGCCTTAGTATGGACGAACCACTCAATCACATGCTTAGGAAAAGAAAGGAAAGCGAACTGTCTATACTGTGCAATTATAAACAAAGTTTTAAATAGAAGTTTGAAGCGCTAATGAGCATCAGTCTATAAACATCAATTCGCTTAAGTTCAAAAATTTATTAAGGTACACGACCTTCTAACACTTATGCAAAGTTATAAGTTTGATTTTAGCTATTGAAGTTCGATGCGCTTAAAGTTCTGAAGTTTATTAAAGTACATGATCTTCTAACACTTAGGCAAAATTGCAAGTTTGGTTCTAATTGATAAAGTCCATGGTGCATGAATTTGTTATTATAAGTTTGAAGTGGTTGAATAGCTTCAGTTAGATTCTATTATTTAAGTTTAATATGCATATGTTCGATGTTATCATGAATATGATGTTGTCTTTATTCTGATGTTACTTCTTAATTTAAGTTTAAACGTTATTACTGAAGGATGTTTGAATCATGTTAGTAAACATGTCAGTACGTAATAAGCAGAAGTAGTAAATGCAGAAGTAAATAACATAAGGTATTAAGAAAATAACTTCATTAATACAATATTTAAACTTGGTGGGCCGAAGCCATTTACATAGAAAAAGCATAAAGAAAAAAGAAAAAGAAGACCTAAGCTCTAAGCAGATAGGGGAGGGAGAGCCATAAAAGGAACAATGGCATTGGGAGCTACTTCTTCAGCTACCTATTCAGTTGCATCATCTTTAATTTCAATTAATTGGCTTCCCTCTACCGGAGTTCGGGGTTCAGGCTCCTCCTCATTCTTAAGGAATTATGCTCTTAAATCCGAGGTGTCAATACCTTGAATAGGCACTCTACCATGTCGTCTAGGCATACCTCCGCCAGTACTTCACAAAGCTCTTGTATACCTCTGTCAAATGGAAGTTAACGAGGAAACGTTTCTCCACATCATTACCAGCAGTCTGAGCCTCCTACTTGGCAATCTCCACATCTTCAGTTAGACCAGCAACTTTGGAGTTCAGCTCCCTCACCTGCCTTTTTTGAGCAACATTTTCCTTATTAGCTTTCTCCAAGGTTTCAGTTGCCAGACGCTAATGGAAGTAGGATGTCTCCACTCACTTCGTGAGTGAGGCCACCTCACTTTGAGATAGGTGGACCTCTTTCTTCAATTTCTCAATTTCTTCTAAGGCAGAAGCGAGCTTCACAGACTTATCCGCCTCTTTCTTCTTCATATCCTCCGGGACGAGTATGGTTTAAGAAGTAGTGCTAATATAGTTGTGCACAAACAGGTCGGCATGTTCCTATGTGCAATAGCTTACGTATTGATGGGTGTAAACACTATTCGATCACTCGTTGCAAACCATTAGCCATTATTTCAAGAACGTTCTTTGCATTGTTGTTATATTTCTAGAAATATCATAAAACTGAATCGAAATTACAATCAAGATACGTGATATCATCACCCAGACCCTAAAGACTATCCCATGTTCCAAGTATACTTGACAGCACTAGTTTCACATTTCGATAACTGGCCAATTATCTGTGTTGTGATGCATTTGTAAATTGGGCTTTTTGATTACATCTTAACGGAAATAGGATTGCATTGGAGCCATTGATAGAACACATAGAAGTCGTGTTACCCTGCAACAAACGCGAGTATTTTGGAGGATGGTAATGAATTCCAACACAAAACATACATGCAGAACGTGACTTCAACAAGCACTTTATGTTCATGTTGCTTAGTACTACATGGAATACGCACGAGAGCCATATTTTAGATAATACTATTAACACGTACCAAATTTTAATTTTTCGATGTTGGCGCAAAACAAATATTATCTGATTGATTTTTGCACAAGGGGATATGTGGCTCCATATAAAAGTTTTAATATCAGATATCATTTTCAAGAGTTTCGTAATGAGTCAACACTATGATGGCGAAGATTCGTAATGCAAGGGAAAGATTCAGTTTTTATTACTCGTCCAGTAGGAACGTTATTAATAGGTCATTTGGAATGTGGAAGTAGCATTGGAAAATTCTTGACTGAATGCCCATCTACTCGTTTGCACTCAAATATCGATTGTTGTTGCAACAATGACAGTTCACAATTTTCTTTGAAAAAATGACAATGTTGACGAAGCATTCCATATAGCACAACAGGTAGACGACGAGGACATTAAAATAGATGTTGACCTATAGTTGAGTTTATCTTTGATTTTTTTATCATAACAAATAAGATAATATTTTTTTCTAATAATTAATTTTGAGCGACGATAGTTTTTCAAAATATTCAATATAAGATTGATCAGTCATGGACATAAAGATCGTTATCTCAAGGTCGAGATGAAAATTGAGCATTCAAGTCAAATCATTTGAAACAAAAGTCACAAAAGTCAAATGTCAAAGGAAGCTCATTAGACTAGACTTTTCTATTCATTTGTAAAGCTATAACCACTTCAATTTTTAGCAATAAATGATAAAAGCTCAAAAATCATTTTTACGTACTAAAAGCTATTTCAATCATCACTTACATAAAATGTTTTTATCAAAAAAATAAATAAAATGACTTCCAAAAACATAATTGAATGTAGATCATCATTTGAAAACACCGTTCAAAAGTTTACATTTTTTAAAACAATCATGTTGGATCAAACGAAGTCGAAACAGACAAAACTTATGAAAGGCGGACGTCCGATTCAAGAAGTGAATGTCCGGTTCGTGTAACGGTCACTATTTTGACTGCTCTAATTTCTGACACTCAATAGCTAGTTTCGTACGTCCGAGCTTGATTTATTACAAATTTATTGGAGTGTTAGCCTCCCTTAGAACTTAATACATTTTGTATCATTCATTAACAAAGATGTTCAATTTGTAAAAACATTCTTCAAATTTATGGTTCGTATTGAGGTTTCTTGAAAAGCTCAATAGTGTGGGTCATATTAAAGTTGTGTAAGCTTAATATTGTATAACGATCGATATTCTTTATTTGTAAGTCATCAGAAGCATTGTAAAAGGATTGAATTACACCACAGTTCAATCAATACAGTGAAAAGACTTTACTCATGCAGGAGAGCTTGCTAACAAAGGACGTAGGTAATTGATTTGGATCGAATCTCCACAATTATATTGTTTGCATCAGCTATTACCTTTTACTTATTGTTTTTATATTTGGGCATATCATTTGATTATTCTTTTATTTCTCCACTTGCTTGAATTTAGAATAATCTTTTGAAATTGTTTGTGAAAATCAATTCACCCCTCTCTAGTTATTCTCAGGCTATTAATAGACCTCCCCGATGAGGAAGATGAAATTCTAGTCCCGTTGGATACACCGACCAAGGAAGATTTACCGTGGGAACAGTTATGAGATTACATGATGCATGAAATACGATAGGAAATTCCAAAATAAATAAATCCATTTGCATTCCATAACTTCGTATTACTGTAATTATAATTTTGACATTGTACTTGGAATTTCGAATTTGTCCAAACTCATTTCAAATGTTGAATAATTACAACAAAATGATATGTGCACTACAAAAAAATTGGCAAGTGATTGTTAGTATTGTAAAAAAGAAAAAAAGAAGAAGAAGCAATAATACACCAAAAAATAATCAATTTTTTTTTTGTCCATTTTAATTGCATTTAAGATTCAAAATAACTTAAAAAATAAATAAATAAAAATACAAAAAAAATATTTTTCCTCATTTTAAAGCATGAAAATATAATATTTTAATATAAATTATCATCAAGGATGAAACATACAAATTAATGGAAGGTTGAAGATAAGAATTCAACGAAAAAACAATTAAAGGAAATAATTACTACATTGAGCAAAAATTGAGAAATTTAAATACAATTAAAATGAGGTGTATTAAATAAAAATTGTGGTGGTAATATAAACACCCTCACAAAAATTCATTTTCAAGTGAAATGACAACATACCATAGATAGCCGACCCCACTCCTACTATAGTAAAAATTGGTTTTTGCTAAAATAATGCCCTATCAAACATGGGCTAAATTTCTTATCAATGACCTCTTTAACGTTCCCTATCCCCAATTTTCTAATCCCCATAGACCAAATCAGGGTTACAATAGAAAAAAAAAAAACAAAAACTTGTCAAAATTGAAAACTCTTTTTCTTCGGTTAATAGACTACAAACCTCTTACTTCTGAATGTCTCGGAGTATAACCGAGGAAAGAAGAGAGCGGCACCGTACTTGATGGAAAAGAAAAATGGCTAGGAAATTGAATAGCTCTTTGTGTTGAACGATTGAATGAGAAATGTGGAAAAAGAATCAAAATGTTGCGAAAAGAGAAGGCTTTGGCGCCGAACTGTTACAAATTTACTTATGAAAGAATATTTGGAAATTTTATTCAAACTGAGCTACTTAGCATAAACATAGGATCACTAACGTGCAGAAAACTAAACCATTTTCTGTTACAATAAAGATTATAGACTAGGTAAATTAAAAACAAACTGAGACATGGACTTCCTGAATACTAGGACTTCCAAACAAACTTTAATTAAATAAATAAACTCCAACAAACTCTCCCTTAAACTGAAAGTTTACAAACTTCAATTTAAAATTATGCAGAACATTCCATTAAATTTGATCTTCCAGTGCATAAACTTCTAGTAACTTTCAGCTTCAGAAAACTAGCTAATTTGAGGGGTTTAGTAAAAATATAAGCTACTTGGTCTTCACTTGTGCAGTAGACAAGATTAATAACTTCATCCTTTGTGAGATCACGTTAGAAGTGATACCTCACATCTATGTGCTTGCATCTTCCATGAAAAATAGGGTTCTTTGAAAGCTTAATTGCTGAACTGTTATCACAAAAAACTTAAGTAAAACCTATTTGTTCAAACTGTAATTCTTAAAAAAATTTCTTAGCCAAATTGCTTGACACGCACAAGAAGCTGCTACCACAAACTCAGCCTCAGTTGTTGACAAAGCAATTATTGGTTGCTTCTTTGATGACCATGAAATAGCTGTAAAACCCAGCATAAAGGCATATCCAGATGTGCATCTTTTGTCATCTAAATCTCCAGCATAATCGCTATCTGTGAACCTAAACAAATCTGATTGTTCACCCTTTTTATAGAAAAGCCTAAACTTAGTAGTACCACGCAAATATCGAAGAATCCTCTTTGCTGCTAGAGGATGGATCTCTTCTTGGTTTCTCCATATACTGCTGATAAGACTTATTGCATGCATTATGTCCGGTCGTGTTGCTGTCAAATACATCAAACTTCCAACAATTTGCTTGTAAAGAATGCTGTCAATCCTTTTTCCTGTTGATCTCTCAAAAGCTTCAATTCTTTCTCGACTGGAGTAGTAATTGAGTTGCAGTTCTTCATATGAAACCTATCTAAAATTTCTTAGGCATATTTCTTTTGTGACACAAAAATTCCAACATCAGATTGCACTACTTCTATGCCAAGAAAATAGTGCATCATCCCAAGATCAGACATGTCAAACTCAAGTATCATGGATTGTTTGAACTTTTCAAACATGACTCTATCATTTCCAAAATAAATCAGATCATCAATATATAAGCATACCACAAGCAGTTTTCCTCCATTTTCAATTTTCATGTAAAGAGTTTGCTCATATGTGCATTTTTTAAAGCCTTCCTTACAAAACTAAGAATCTATATAACTATACCAAGCTCTGGATGCTTGTTTTAGTCCATATAGAGCCTTTTTTGGCTTATAAACTTTATGCTCACTGCCAAATTTCACGTAACCAGGAGGTTGATCAATGTATACCTCTTCATGTAAGTCTCTATGTAAACATGCCGATTTCACGTCCAATTGGAAGATGGGACATGAGTTTTGAGCTGTTGGTGCAATCACAATCTAATTGTATCGTGTCTTACAACCGGAGCAAACACTTCTTTATAATCTATGCCAAATTCTTGTTTGCAGCCTTTTGCCACTAGACATGCCTTGTATTTGTCTACCTCACCATTTTCATTCAGCTTTATCTTGTAAACCCACTTAACACCAATCGTCTTCTGCCCCTTTCAAAGTTTTGTCAATTCCCATGTATGATATCGTTCAATGGCTGCTATCTCATCATCCATAGCCTGTTGCCACTTGACTTCTTTGGAAGCATCATCAAACTTAATAGGATCAAAATCTGAAAAAAATGCAAATAAGTATGTGGGTCCTCATCTTCATCTTGAGGTGGATTAATTTGACTAACTTCGTAATCTCTCATCCATGCTAGCTGTTTTCTATTTCATTAAGGTCAGTGCTATTGCAACTTTGTTGTTGATCCGTAACTTCAGTTGTTGGATAGCTTTCAGCTCCAGCTGTTGGTTGTTGTTCTTTGTCATGATCTTCGCCATCAAAGTCTGTTGAAATTTGCTGCATGCATGGATCTTCACCCCATGGCCAGAATTTCTCTTCATCAAACACCACATCACGACTGATAATTATTTTCTTAGTGATAGGATTGTACAGCTTGTAAGCTTTTGACTGACCACTAACACCAAGAAAGACAGATTTCTCAGCCTTATCATCAAGCTTTGTTCTTTTCTGATCTAGGATGTGGGCATAAACGATGCAACCAAAGATTCTAAAGTAATCAATTGTAGGTTTATGATCATTCCAAGCTTCCTCTGGTGTCATATTTTAAACAACATAAGTAGGGCTTCTATTCAAAACATGAACACTCCAGCTAACAGTTTCGGGCCAAAATTCTTTTGGAATGTTGCTTCTCTTTAAGAGGCTTCGCACCATATTTGGAATTGTGTGATTTCTCCTTTCACTCACTCCATTTTGTTGGGGAGAATAGGCTACTGTAAGTTGTTGTTTTATCCTATGCAATTCACAAAAATTTACGAACTCATATGAGTTGTATTCTCCACCACGATGATCATTACAAGCTTCCTCTGGTGTCATATTTTAAACAACATAAGTATGGCTTCTATTCAAAACATGAACACTCACTACAAAAAAAATGGCCTCCAGCGACCAAGGTTTCAGCGACCAATAAAATTTGGTCGCTATAAGGCACTTTCATCGACCAAATGTTGGTTGCTGGAAGTTTCGATCTGTTAAAATAGTATTTATTTTGG
>CAIGRS010342180.1:0-10694 GCA_903798395.1 Fraxinus floribunda
CATTGGGCCCGTTCCCCTCGCCACGAGTCGTGACTTTTTTCATAAGTAACAAAAACTATAAAAATACAAAATAGTTTTTTCTATAAAAATTTCAAAATGATCCTTTGTTAATTGCAAGAAAACCCTCAAAAAATTTGAAATTGCAAAGAAGTATCTAACGTAGGGACTTTTGTGTTGTTAAGCATCTTTTTTAAAGCTCCCAAATCTCCTGGATCTTATAGAAATTTAAAAAATTTCCAATTTATTTCCTTTTTCCAGAAACCCTAAATCTCGAACGAAATTATTTTTCTTTCCCTTTTCGTTTTTTAATCGTTATTCTTTTGCACAAACTAGAGATCTTCCTTGTATATAAGAATTTATTTTGATTTCCTGATATTTGTTGGGTAATTAACATATGCTTGTGGGTGATTTGAATTTGACCGTTTTATCGCAAGTATTTAAGGAAAAAACCCTAGTATTTTTACAAATGGAAGGGGATTCTGAACAATCACAAGTAGCAGTTGAAGTTCTTGATGTAGAAGAAGGTGAGATCTCAGATTCCGTCTCCATCGAAGAAATTACTGAAGAGGCGTTTAATTCTAAGCAAGAGCCGCAGCCGTCGTCTGCCAATACTAATGTTAATCCGATTACCAGTGCTTCCAATAATACTAATGTTAACAACAATAATAATAAGGGTCAGAATAGTGTTGGAGGAACAGGAACTAGGGTTTGGACTATGAGAGATCTGTACAAGTATCAGATGACTTCAAGGAATTATTCGGGATTGTATAATTTGGCTTGGGCTCAGGCTGTCAACAATAAGCCCCTTGATGAGGTTTTAGTCATGGTGGAGGATAATTCTAATAATAACAGTAATAGTGACAATAATAACAATAGCAGCAACTCGAATTTGAAGCGGATGGAATCAGAGTGTGTGGAATCTGCTGGGATTGAAAATAAAATTGTGATTGATGTGGAGGACGAGGGTGAGAAGGAGGAAGGGGAATTGGAGGAAGGTGAGATTGATTTGGACTCTGAGGTGGTTCTGGAGAATATGGGGATTGAGAATGAGGCTAAGCCTGGTTCAATAGAGAATGTTGAGTCGGAGAAGAAGCAGTTTGATTTGATTAAGAAAGAGCTCGAGAGTCTGACTGCGGTTGATGCAGAAAAGTAAGTTGACTGAAAGAATTGACAGTTGCATTGATGAAACATTAGTATTGCAGAATGCTGCCTTATGGGTGATTAATATTGTTGATTTATTTTTTATTTTTTTTGGATAGATCATTTGATGGACTGTGTTTGAGATTGCGAAGCTTGATGGACAGCGTGCAGGAATTGGGTTCAGAAAGTTTGATTGCTGAGAAAGATGCTCTTGTTCAACTGTTACTTGGTGCAATTCAGATTGTTTATTCTGTAAGATATCTCACAATGTATATAATGCCCCACATTTTCTCCATAAATTTTCTTTTCGCATCCTTGGAATCATCATCATTTTTGTAGCTGTAGTTCCGGTTCAGTCTTGTAGTAATTCTGTAATTGTCTAGATAAAGACTGAGGAGGTTGTTTTTTCAGGTGTTCCGCTCCATGAATAAAAGCCAAAAAGAACAGAATAGGGACATCTTGTCAAGGTTTTAATAGTAATTATTTTGTTGTCTATTTGGGAACCTTTTTTATATGTCCTAACAGCCGGGTCACAGATATCCTTCTTACTTTGTTGACAGGTTCCTTGCTTATGTAAAGAGTCTAAAGGTGCCTCTTTTTTCCTTTCAGCTGTTGAAAATGGTGAGGTTTTCCTCAGTGTATGGCAATTGTAGGATTTTTCGTATCTATTAGAACTGATTGTGGTGTGTGGGTGTCACAGGTGGAAGTTATTAGATCTTCCATGGATTTTTCAGATGCTTCTTTGGACCTTAAAGGCAATAACATGGATATAGATAAACCAATAGATGAGGCGCCTATCATTACTGATTCTGATGTGTTATCTGACAATGCTAATAGTGTTTCAACTAGCATGAAGAAGAGTGAGATAGAATCTATGTCTACTGGATCATCAGTTGTAAATGAGTGTAGGGTTTCATTAGAACGTGCGAAATCATTGGTTGGTAATGCTAATAAGCATAAAGGATTAGTATTTCCCCTGCTAGACCTTCATAAAGACCACGATGTCGATAGTCTTCCATCACCCACTCGAGAAACATCTCCACCTTTGCCCTTTGATAAAGGATTTGTATTGGGACATGGGTTGGTGAAGCCAGAGTGGCCTGTGCCCAGACGAACTCTTGAGAGCGGAAATGTTATAATACATCCTAATGAAACCGATGCCGTCAACGCTTTTTCCACCTATCAACAGAAATTTGGTCGAAGTTCCATTTTCATGAGTGACAAGCTTCCGAGTCCAACTCCTTCGGAAGAAGGTGATAGTGGGGATGTTGATATTGGTGCAGAGGTTTCCAGTGCTTCTATTCCTCGCAATATTGTTCCTGTTAACACCTCAGTCATTGGACAGTCATCTTTTTCTTCTGTTGCCGATATGGATATCTTTTCTGCACAAGAACATAGCAGTGCTAGGACCACTAGCCCCATGACTCCTTGGCCAAATCCTGTGTTGAAATCTTCATCAGCAAAGAGTAGGGACCCTAGGCTTAGACTGGTCAATTCTGATGCAGGTGCCGGGGACCTAAATAAATCCCTTTTACCTGTGGAGAGAACTGAGCCCAAAGTAGAGCCTTTAGGAATGATGAGTTCAAGGAAGCAGAAGACAGTCAATGAGCCAGTTTTGTTTGGTCCTGCATTGAAAAGGCAAAGAAACGATCTGCATACTGTTACTGGAACTGGTGGTTGGTTGGAGGACCGAGGATCAGCTGGAACCCAGGTAAAAAATGGAAACTCTGGAATTGAGATGAGAAAATCGGAAGATACAGTAACGTGCATCAGTTCCAGCAGTATTACTACTACCGAGAAAGGCAATGGAAATGAGAAGTTCCAATCTGTAGGTTCCTGTGCCGCCTTACCAGTAACAAGCCCAATCGCAAGCCTGCCTATTATAAGTCCATCCACAAGCCTGTCAGCAACAGGTCCATCCACAAGCCTGTCAGTAACAGGTCCATTTACAAGCCTACCAGTAACAGGTCCATTCACAAGCCTACCAGCAACAGTTCCAAGCTTGTCAGTGACAGATCCTAATAATACAGCTTCCCTTCATTCTCTGTTGAAAGATATAGCTGGGAACCCATCTATATGGATGAACATACTTAAGATGGAACAGTTGAAGTCTGTTGATTCTATCAAAAGTATGACATCACCGCCAACCTCAAATTCTATACTGGGAGCAGTTCCATCAATTAAAGTACCTGCATTCAAGCCCCCAGTGGCTGGACACCTATCAGCAGGATTACTTAAGTCTCCTCTGCAGGCAGTTTCTATGGTAGGCGTTTATGCACATTATATTTTTTTTATGAACTCTTTTTAATATCTCGTCTTCCTTCTGTCTAGTGGTGTTTGTATATATTGTCTTCTCTGCAGTCTTGACAGATTTATTCATTTTTCTTTCTATTTTTTATTCAACATTTTATACTGCCATGCTCGGCAACTGATTCCTTCCTGTAGAATTCTGTTTCAAATAATTTAATGTCTACTAGGAATAATATTAAGTCAAACATGACAATGTAACTTCCCTGAGCTGTTTAAACTCCAAGGTTCTAAATCAAATTGAAATAAAGGAAAATTTCCTGTTTGTCAATAGAATATTTGTTATTGTTACTTGCTCATCAAATGTTAATTTTCATTTTGTTTGCAATTTATGTCTTTTGCAGGAAGAATCTGGAAAAGTGCGCATGAAACCTCGTGACCCACGCCGTGTTCTTCATAATGGTACATCTCAAAAGGGTGGGACTGTGGGACCTGATCAACCGAAAATTAATCCTGCAGTCAGTCAGGGAATGACAAGTAGCTTGGGTGCCCAAAAGCAGGAGGATCAGTTGGATAGGAAGTCCGTGTTTTCAAGTCCGATTGCTGCACCTGATATTACACGGCAATTCACTAAAAACTTGAAAAACATAGCAGACATCCTGTCTGCATCTCAAGCATCTATATCTCCGCCAATAGTTCCTCAGGCTTCATCATCACAACCAGCACAAGTTTATCAAGGTAAAATGAAGACTAAGGGTGTAGTGTCCGAGTCCAGCAACCTTAGAAGTGGAATTGGCTTAGCTTCTCAAGAAGTGACTGCAGCCTTATCACGACCACAGAATGCGTGGACGGATGTCGATCATCTGTTTGAGGGATTCGATGACCAGCAAAAAGCAGCTATTCAGAGAGAGAGGACACGGAGGATTGAAGAACAGAAGAAAATGTTTGGTGCTCGCAAGCTCTGTCTTGTCTTGGATCTGGATCACACACTTCTAAATTCGGCCAAGGCATGGACTTTTTTCTGCTGATAGTAAATTTAATGCAAGCCTGAGAACTGCCAGATTATGATATTGGTTTTATGAAAAAGATTTTCACAAACTTCTGTTTCCTTTTCAGTTTGTTGAAGTAGATCCGCCTCATGATGAAATCTTGAGAAAGAAAGAGGAACAAGATCGTGAAAAGCCTCACAGGCATCTATTTCGCTTTCCTCATATGTGTATGTGGACCAAATTGCGACCAGGGATATGGAATTTCTTGGAGAAGGTGATAATATTATTTCTGTACTTTGATTTGCATCACTATTGGTCCCTTGAATGTCGCCTGAAGCTTCTGCTCTTCCCATTTTAGGCTAGTAAGCTATATGAACTGCATCTGTACACCATGGGGAACAAGTATTATGCCACAGAGATGGCCAAACTACTTGATCCAAAAGGGGAGTTATTTGCTGGTCGAGTTATCTCTCGTGGTGATGATGGTGATTCTTTTGATAGTGAAGATAGGGTTCCCAAGAGCAAGGACTTGGAGGGTGTCTTGGGTATGGAGTCAGCTGTCGTAATTATAGATGATTCTGTGCGAGTCTGGCCACACAACAAACTAAACTTGATAGCTGTTGAACGGTATAGATTTGTCTTATTAAGGAGAAAAAGATGTTGCTCCACAGATTTTACTGCTCGATCTATACACTTACTCCTTGATTCTTATGATTGAATATTCATTGTTTTTTCTTCATCAGGTATATTTATTTTCCATGTAGTAGACGGCAATTTGGACTGCCCGGCCCTTCTCTCCTTGAGATTGATCATGATGAGAGACCAGAAGATGGGACTTTGGCCTCTTCTCTTGCGGTGAGATGGTTTAGCTTGCATGGCATGACTTTGTGATTGGTTAATATAAACTTGAGAGTGGACTTGGTCAAAATGATAGGGGCAGTGGATGCCTAGTCTACCTTCAGCGTTTGATTACTTTTTGTTGTTAAATATAGGTTATAGAGAGAATACACGAGGCCTTTTTTTCACACCAGTCCTTAGACGAAGCTGATGTTAGAAACATCTTAGCTTCTGAACAACATAAGATTCTGGCTGGTTGCCGCATTGTCTTCAGCAGAGTATTTCCAGTCGGTGAAACAAATCCTCACATGCATCCATTGTGGCAGACGGCTGAACAATTTGGTGCCGTTTGCACTAATCAGATAGATGAGCAGGTCACCCATGTAGTTGCCAATTCTCTTGGGACTGATAAGGTACCTATAATTTGGTTTGACAAACCAGTGTGATTGGTCGCCCTATGCAATTACAGAAATTATTTTTCTCATTCAATCTGAAGCTCTTTTCTGGTTTAGCCTCTCTTTCATTGGTGGTAAACAATGTCTGATTTTTTAAGTAATTCAAAACAGGTGAACTGGGCCCTTTCCACAGGAAGATTTGTTGTACATCCTGGCTGGTAAGAATTGCAGTTGATTATTGTATTGAATGTTGTATTGATTTCTTTGACATTTGAATTTTATTTTCCTACTAAATAATATGTGCAGGGTGGAAGCTTCAGCTTTGCTTTATCGGAGAGCCAACGAGCAAGATTTTGCCATTAAACAACCACAATAAAATTATCACCATTTCATCCATCTGGTAAAAATGACACTAATCTTAAAATGTTTAATGTGCTTGAAATTGGGGGAGGGGGACCACAAAATTATTGGTATCCCCAGGTTGAGACCTTGATGAACCTCCGGTGGCATCGAGAAACTTCTAACCACGTTCGAGAACCGTTTGCTTTACATTGTCTTAGGGTGAGTTCGATTGAGCTCCAATGGGGAATGGGAATGGGTGGCTTGTTGACTAAATTGAGGTTAAACTGAAGGATAATCTGGACTGAAAATTGAAGAATTTTGTAGTGCATGGAGAATTGAAAATTGAGGAAATTAACTCGTGTTAGAAAAGATAAAATGGTGGGGGAGAATAAGAAAATGACATTCTTGAGAATACAAGTAATGAAAAAAAAAATATCAAAGATGGATTATGTATTATTGTTTTTCACGTGTTTTTTATTTAAATCTAAATATGTACCTTTTTGTTTTAGGCAATTTGTCTCAATTTTATAGTCTGTCCAGCTACCAGAATCATTTTTATTTTTTCCTGAAGGAATAGCGCCATCACACAACTCACTGGACGACGAATTGATTGATGAAGCTCACATTGATCATCCCTGAGGTTGGGGAAAGAATTAATTTGTGGGATCAGAAAGTTCATTAAAGAAAAAGAGGAATAATGAATCTAACCATATATTTTGGTCAAATTAAACACAATTTATCTCTATATATTTATATGTAAAATCGAATATAAACAAATTATAATGTATCGGATGCATTAAAAATGAAGCTTGGCATTGCTTTGTGTATCTATTGTTGACAATAATGATTGGTTGGATGACGATGACTCCAGAGGATAGAGGATTTATGCCTATGAGGTTTCCCAAAATGGGTAAACAAAGATTTGGAACGAAAATTGGGTCCCAAATATGTGAAATTTACATGTTCATGGCTGGGTTGGTGTGGTACATTGCGTAATGTGTCTTGCCAACAATTCCTCCTTATTGAGGCCGTATATTGTTTTGAACCTCAACATTTGAAAATCCATCTAATGATGCGTGTGGCTATTGACAGAATTCCATCAATAAAATTGTAACACATGGCACGCACTGCTGCAACATTACATCTCTCTCTCTCTCACACACACACAGACTTGTTGATTTAGCATATGGAATATGTCAATCTCTGTAGCATAGTATCTACACGTGACATTATCTAACTGACTAATATAAAGCATTCAATACAAAAATTTATGGTTGTATTTACCATCCTACTTTATCCAAAATGGCTGGTCCAAATCTAAAACTTTAGGGGGAATACGGTACCAATATTTTCACTTGTCTCAAATTTTGTTCAAATATTTCATTTGTGCCAACCAAAATCTCAAACTTTTTACTTCGTTGCAACAAAAAGACGTATGAATGGATTCCATCCATTTAACCGTTAATTGACCAAAAAATTTTACTTTTGACCAAATATTAAAAAGGGCAAAATAATAATTTTACCATTTTAACATAAATAATTTTAAAAATTAAATTTTTTTAAAAAAGAAAGGAAATAAAAGGAAAATGCACTGTTCTCTCTCAGCTCTTCTCTCTGAATCTATCCTTTTCTTAGACTCTAAATCGTTGAAACTTAATGGATTTTAATATTATATTAAGATTTGTGGTTCTATTTTAAAAGGTCAACATTATTAAGAGGAGTAACATAAACTCTAATATGGTTGTTTATATTTTTCATCTATATTCAATTTGGGATTTATTTCTTAACATATTCCTACAAGATGGTGGTTCGTGTGAGCAAATCAATCTTGAAATTCGCGTGTTCATTTTTTTAGTCTTAATTGGATCGATTTGGTCGTTGGAGTTTAAGGAATTCTGATACTATATTAAAACTTGTGGTTCCACTTTAAAATATCAACTTTATTAATAATAGTATTCCAAACCCTAAAATGTTTTATCCCTTAACGTGCAACAATAGAAGCCTTCTTGATCAAGTTATCGAAGCTGCTCAACAATAAAGTTGCTCTAAAACATTCTTGGTCCACTGCATTATTCTTTGGGTATACGGGCTCATCAAAACACTGGACTCCCATCTATTTGTCTAAAATCATTGCTACTTGCTTCATTGAACCAAAATGGTGCTGTCCCACTCCTTACATGTAGATGCAAGTCATTATCCTTGCATTTTCGGGCTGACGGAGATTTCTCGAAGGTAGGACATACTAAGTTGTGAAACTTAATTATTGCCATTTCGTGCAACCAATCGCAGATCTACCTCTGCAATTAGGTCGTGAGAATTGGAAGGGGGGCTACGGGGGGAGGAGCCCCCTAAACCAAAATTTCATTAAAGGCAATTTAGGAATTCGTGTTCCTGTAAAATTCATTTTAGAAATTTGAGTCCTTATAAATTTCGATTTTCTCCTAATTTGTTTACATATAAGGAGTCGTCATTTGACTTTTGATAACCATCATAAAAGAGAGAGATTCGAGAAGATAGATGTGCGACTGTCTTATGAACTTCTTTTTATCATGGTGAATTACTGTAGTGACAGTTTATTGTAGTGAAATTTCAGTGATGAAAGAAGACGTGGTTTTACATTAAGGCAATCCTTTATAAATCTTGCTTAGTAGAATGTTCATTTTTCTTCTGCGAATTGATTATGATAGAATAGAATTAGGATTTCTAATTCTTAACAGAACGAGAATTAAAATATCTCTATTTCCCATCTTGTTTCTCCATTTACCTATTAATTTTTTAAATACTTAATTTGAAAACATAAAATATAAAAACTAGAAGTCGTGATGAGGGAACGAAAGGCCTTGGCAATTTCCATTTCCATTCAACATCTTAATGGTACCATTATTAAGTAAAGGTGCACATTTCTCTCCACCAAAGCTGAATATTTGTTGCCGAATGTGCGTTTTGTGTCGATGATAGATGCTCAATCTGTGGTCACTGCGTAGTGGAGAAATAATCTCGTTTCATGGAGCATAAAGTAGCAAACTGTAGTTATTCGCTCTAGTACTGAATTCGAATATTGAGCACTTGCCAACGTCAGTGTCAAAATTACTTGGATTCAATTGTTGCTTTGTAAACATGGCGTCTGTCATCCCTTTGCCCTTGTTGTGTGGTGTGATAATCAAGAAGTCGGTGCCCAAGCTACAAACTTAAGTCTTTCATGCTCAATGAATTGTTATTCATTTCATTCAAGACAAGGTGTTGCAAAAGGAATTACTCATTTGCTTCATCTCCTCCTGATGCCTTTTACGAATCACTTGGTGCACCAAAATGCGCAAGCTCAAGAACAAACTCAACATTGTCAAGCCATGTTTCGTGTGAGAGCCATATCGAGACAATTCTACCAATGAAATTGTCACACACGACACACAATAGCGACATTTCACTCACAAACTCGTTGGTTTAGCATATGGAATATTTTAGTATTTGTACCGTAGCATGTTCGTCAATCATCACGTGACATTCTAGAGTATTCTGTTATATCAAAAGCAAGAGTAATACTATTCATCATTGATAAATATTATCGCCAATCTAAATGGCATGTTTAATAGAGTTGTGATGTATTTTATCACATCATATAGTAATGAGTAACGTTATTTATCTTCATTAGAGATGACAACTGCATGATGTGGTATTAACTTATAAGACCAATAAAGTAAGTCTCATGCTCATACTTTTAACTGTCCTTATCATTTCATATCACATCACCTAACACCTGCCACAGAAACTGATTTTCATCTCTAATAGCGATAAATAGCATTATTCTACAACAAATGAAAGGCTCACTGCCACCTATACAAGTAATGATCCCTACTAATCATAAGCTCTCCCTTGCTCTTGGGAGGCACATCCTGCAATTTACCTCCTCCACGATGGTCAAGGGCAGGGTTGGTGGGGCCCTCAAGGTTGGGATTCAACCTTAATGATCCCTACTAATCATAAATAGATTCTAAAAGCACTCAATACAGAATTTTAGGGTTATATTCAGCAGCCCACTTTATCCAAAAATGGCAACATTTCCAAATCTGAAATGTTAGATTTTTTTCCGTGGAGTTGTATAGATTGGATTTTATGACTTCGATAAGAAAAATGTATATGCCAACCTACAGTTTTACTACTGTAGGAACATCCACTTTCATTTTCAGACAATTAAACTCCAAAGCTAAAATTGGCTTCGACAGCATAACAGATATGCTGAGGTTTCTTTTATCTTCTTCAAAGTCCATTTCAGAACTATTTCTTTCTGAGGATTTTTTTCCATCCACATCCGACACAAAGGGCCTCGAGATTTTTGCTGGTGGAACTGCCCTTAGGGACGTGTTCTTGAGAGAATGACCCACTTAAAAATTAAAGATTGATCCATTTCATTGACTCTTTTTTCCTGTTTTACTACATCAATGAAAATTTAAAGCATAATATACAGTTATGTACCGATGAAAAAAGGAGAATTATTGCACATGTATATGAGACAAGTTCAATGCACAAGAGGACTTTGAACTACCAACTATTCTGCATCATTAAATGTCTTGAAGTATACTCAATGTATGTTAGAAGTAAAAGCAAGGTGTATCTCTTAATATTTGGGGGCAGAGAGCAAACATTGGTGTATCTAATATTTGCTCCTGAGATTGTAATTACGTATGAAGGATATGAATTATCCATGCAGATGAGAATATCAAACCGTAGCCAAACCTGCACTCAATCT
>CAIGRS010342188.1:0-12135 GCA_903798395.1 Fraxinus floribunda
TCTACAGCTCAGCTTGATGTAAATTGGACAACTCAATCTAGTGTTGAAGTCA
This sequence comes from Fraxinus floribunda, assembly GCA_903798395.1. Taxonomy (NCBI): domain Eukaryota; kingdom Viridiplantae; phylum Streptophyta; class Magnoliopsida; order Lamiales; family Oleaceae; genus Fraxinus; species Fraxinus floribunda. Next base: position 53 of record CAIGRS010342188.1, read on the forward strand.
TTATTTATATATTTAGCAAAAATATTAGTCATTTAGGGTTATGTATCGACTATTAATACTTGAAATATGTTCAATACAATTTTACTTCTGTTGCGATGTTTCTTTTTTATTTTTTCCAATTATCGAAATTGTTAATGTCAACTGTCTTTGGGGTTTTTGGAAATTGAAATATTGGATAAAATATTATCAGGAACAAAAAATATCGAATATTGACAGATTGATATCAATGTTCACCGACCAAAGATTGATTGCAAAAGGGTGTAAAATCAACCAAATTTTCCTTTAGCGACCACAATTTGGTTGCTGGATGTTAACTATTAGCGACCACAGTCTTGGTCGCTAAAGGTTGTAACATTTACCGACCAAGAGATTGGTTGCAAAAAACATTCATTACTATGAATCAACCCACCACGGTGGAACCTTTTAGCGACCAACTATTAGTTGCTGTTAGATATATGTTATATATTTAGCGACCACGATATTGGTTGCAAAAGGCATTCACTACGACGAATCAACCAACATGATTGAACCTTTTAGCAACCAACTATTGGTTGCTGTAAGATACATATTTTGCGACCACTATTTATTGGTCGCTGGAAAGCTTCACCGATGGTGAATTACCGACCAGTCAGCGACCACGGTTATTTGGTCGCTGGAAAGCTTTAGCGACCAAAAAATCAACCTTTAGCGACCAATGTTTTTGGTCGCTGGATCCAATTTTTTTTTTGTAGTATGGCGTTTGCGATATGGGCATCTCAACATCAAGGGTCTGAAATTGCTAAGTGAAAAAGGTATGGTTTTTGGACTACCGAAAATTGGTTAGGTTGTGTAACGCCCCAAATTCTATTGACTTAAATTTTGGAGTGTTACCGATATCATTTCATAATATCACTCGAAGCGGAACTATTTAATTAAAAAAATTAAACTCTTGATTTATTTAAACATTTAAATTCTGAATAAAACATAGAGCCGGGAAGTCTAAAACGTTTAATAGAAGTAAAGAAAACACAAAAATATCATAACAAATTTATTATGGAATGTTTTTCTAAAAATTTATTACTTGGCAACCCGCACACCACCCAGCCACCATCCACGTTGATCGATCAAACTTGAAATGTTAAAATTTGAAGGAATGAGTAATTTAAACTTAGTAGGATACGTGCGTCAACCAAAATAATATAATAACTTTTTAAACATAAATTTACAACATTTCGTATCATCATTTCATCAAGAACAATCGGAGATCAATCGAATACTCTAACACATTTGTGTGCAACACATTGAGAAAATCCGAAGAGGATCTCACATTTCATTTCGTTGAGACCCACATGTCAATTACCATTTCATGAAATAAATTACGTAAAAAAAAAATTATAACATTTNTCATTTCATCAAGAACAATCGGAGATCAATCGAATACTCTAACACATTTGTGTGCAACACATTGAGAAAATCCGAAGAGGATCTCACATTTCATTTCGTTGAGACCCACATGTCAATTACCATTTCATGAAATAAATTACGTAAAAAAAAAATTATAACATTTCTAAGACATATAATTTGCACATAGTATCCTACCTCATTAGATCAGACAATTTGAAAGGCCACAAAATCACGTTCAGGATCCCTATTCCAACTACTGCCATGTTGAATAATGATTTTGTTTGGTGAGAAAATTCTATTGCACTCATATGGTTATATATAGAGGACAATCCCTAATAAATGTAGTAGTCTAATTTACTCCCCTTTTCACTATCCAATATAGGCACGTGGCAGACTGCTATCAAAAGTAAAAAAAAATGTAGAAAGGAATAATGTAATGTATGGTATTTAAAATTGGAAGGAAAATTGAATTTTAACAGGCCTAAGAATCTACAAAAATGTCGTGTTTTTCCTTAAATAGTCTCAATCACGTCATTCCATACAATCAACCCTTATTTATTTAATCAACTCGTGAGCCTATATTTACCAAGTCCCAAGATTAAAGAAAATAAATAAACAAGAAAAGAAAAGAACCTATCATATCTATCATCTAGCCTACACGTGCCAACCAACATATACAATTCAAAATAAAGATAGAACCTCCGTACACGTGACACCATCTCTATTTCTTTTCAAGGTTCTAATTAAATTGAAAACTACTTTTTAAACAACTTCTTCAAATCGAAAATCTTGGAGCTAACTCATCCGAATTGACTTTTCTCGAACCAAATAAACATAATTAATTACGAGCTATCCAACGAGCCCAATATTTATATATTTATTATTACTCTATCAAATTTAAATATTTGATCCAAATAAGTCCACCAACTTTCAACATATGAAATGTAGTAGATGGATAAATAATTTTATTCTGTAAATTCTTTGGGGTGTTCATGTTTCATTGTGCAATCTGCAAGCAAGTTTTAGCCAGTTCAAGATCTATTCATGTCGAGGTGTGGCTGAACCTTGATGAAGTCACCGGAATATGGCAGCTAGGTCTGTAGAATCGTCTTCGGCTTCCTATTGCTTAATTGTTACGTGTGGATAGGTGAGAGGAAATTGATTTTGGAAGGAAAAAATCTTGGCATTTGGTTTGGGTGAAGGGTAAATTCGACAACTTACTTTGTTGTGTCACTGTTTGCACAGTGAAAAGTGTACTAGGATCTTCGGAAGAACTATTCCAACGTTCATAATTTGTCTACATTTTCAGACTAAAATGTGCCCCAAAGAGAGGCTTAATAAGAAATTCACCAACTTTAGTAAATATTACTATTTGTTGTGCAAATTATATAATCACATTTTTTACTTATTTTTTGTTGATACATATTTTTCAAATATTTTAAAGGGAGAATTGTAGTCAATGTATCAAATTTTTCATTTTAGAGCAGACTTAACCAAAAAAATTTCATTTGTGCCATCAAAGATACCAAACCTTTAAAAATCTCAAAGGTTAAGTTTAAAATGATGGTTTGTGTTTGTTTGACCCACAGATTGTCAGTCGACCTTAAAAAAAAAAATAAATAAATAAATAAATAAATAAAAAAAAATATATATTCAATTTAAAGGGTAAAAGGGTAAATTTATATTTTTCATATAAATTACAGTTAAGATAATTAAATTAAAAAAACAAAAAAAATAAAAAGACCAAAACAGCTGACATATCCCCGCAGCACCCCTAAGCGCATCTTCAACAACCCATATTCCTATCCCCATCCCAAATGCCCTATCCCACGCCCAAATCAGATGCAGAAAATTCACTGTTAGCTACCATCAGTCAAGGTAAATTTGATTACTAATCCACCACCCCACGCGATGAATGTTCAAGAAGACCTCCAGTATTTGTGTTGAGAAATGATTGACACTTTTGCTGTCACAATGTTGCTAATTTTTGTATCCAAAGTCTAGTAATTTAAGTACAATAGTTGGTAGTATAATTTTTGTAATACTTTACAAGTATCGTCTTGTGTATTGTTGTCAACTTGATAGCTTGTAATAGGTAAGTAGTTGTTGACAAGCATGTGTCTTGTAAGAAGTATATATTTAGCTTTGTATCCATCCAAGACGTGTGGTTCTTTTGGGTTAAAAAGTACAGAACAAATTTTATATTTTTCATTCTTTTTGAACTAACAATCCTTCATGGTATCTGAGCCCCTTGGTCTTAGAAAGGGACAGAAAAAGGAAGAAAACAGTAGGTGAAGCAGATAAAAGAAACAACTAGCAAAGTTAATTCTAGTTGACAACAAAGTAGATGGCTTCAAGTGGCTTCTCAGTACCATTACCTTTTTCCTTCACTGGTGAAAACTACAACTTCTGGGCTACTAAAATGAAAGCTTTTCTAGAAGCTTATGATCTTTGGGAGATAAAAGATACAGGAATTGAACCTCTACCTTTGAGAACAAACCCTACGGTGGCTCAAATCAAACAGCCTAGTGAGGATGTTGCAAAAAAAATAAAATTCAAAGCTCTTTCTTGCATTCAGTCTGCTATCTTCATAAGAATAATGACTTGTGAGACTGTAAAGGAGGCTTGGGATAGACTCAATGAGGAATTCCAAGGTAATGAAAGAACGAGGCGGATGCAAGTACTCAACTTGAGAAGAGAGTTTGAGATTTCGAAAATGAAAGAAATTGAGGCAGTGAAGGACTTTGTAGACAGATTGATAAAGGTTGTAAATCAGATCAGGTTGTTAGGAGATGATTTACCTAATAAAAGAGTGGTGGAAAAGGTTTTAATAAGCATACTTGAGAAGTTTGAAACAAAAATATCATCACTAGAAGACTCTAGAGATCGGTCATCGATAACTTTGACTGAGTTGGTTAATGCTCTGCAGGCAACTAAGCAAAGAAGGCTAATGAGACAGGAGGAACAAACTGAAGGAGCTCTGTTTGTTAAAGGAAAATACAAAGCTCAAACAAGCCTTGGAATGAAGAAGTTTTAGTCTGAAAAGAAGGAAGCTGAAGGCAACAAAACTGGAAGTAAATAGGATAAGTATGCTTCTTGCCCTTATTGTAAAAGAAAGGGACATTTTCCTAAATGGTGACGGTATAGGCCTAGTGTTCAATGTAGGAGTTGTAAACAATTTGGTCAAAAACAATTTGGTCATGTTGAAAAAGTGTGTACAAACAAATAGGGGAAACAACTTCAGCAGCAAGCAAAAAGGGCAGAAAATCAGGTTAAGCTGCAAGAGGAGCATATGTTCTCTGCTATAAAGGCCTGTAGCAATGTTGAAACTTGGTTATTGGATAGTGGTTGTACTCACCACATGACTATAGATTCAAGTATCTTTGTTGAATTAAACAAAGCCTACAGATCCAAAGTTAAAGTTGGAAATGGAGACTTTGTTGAAGTGAAAGGCATTGGAGTGATTGATGTCCAAACTTCAAATGGTATCAAACATATACCTGATGTTCTATATGTACCTGAAATTGATCAAAAATTAGTTAGTGTAGGGCAATTGCTTGAAAAAGATCATGTCTTGATGTTTAAAAATAAAGCATGCACTTTACTAGATGGAAATGGACAGGAGTTAATGACATTTAAAATGAAGAATAGAAGCTTTCCTATAGATTGGAGAAATATCACAACACATGCCTTCTCATCTGAAGAAATTAAGTCCTCTCTATGCCATAGACGATTTGGTCATGCAAGTCACACTTCACTTAAGCAAATGTATGAGTTTAACGTTGTTGATAGCATTCCTAAAATCATTGATGATGCATGTGTATGTAATATCTGTCAACTTGGAAAACAAATAAGATTACCATTCCCAAAGAATCAGTCAAGAAGGGCTATAAATAAGCTTGAACTGGTCTATTTAAATGTGTGTGGACCAATGAAAACCACCACCTTAAATGGCAGCAGGAACTTCAACCTTTTTATAGATGACTTAACAAGAATGTGTTAGGTTTATTTCTTGAAAGCAAAATCTGAAGTTGTAGTTGTATTTCAAAAGTTCAAGAACATGGTGGAGAATGAAAGTGGATGCAGTATAAAAGCAATCAAAACAAATAATGGAACTGAGTACAGTTGTGAGCAATTTGATAGTTTTTGCAATGCTGAAGAATTAAAGCACCAATTGACCATTCCCTATTCTCCTCAACAAAAGGGAGTTAGTGAGAGGAAAAATAGGACTGTGATGGAAATGGCCAGATTTTTGTTGATTGAGAAAAGGTTCCAAAAGAGTTCTGGGCTGAAGCTGTCAATACAGTTGTTTACCTCCTAAATCGATTGCCAACAAAAGCATTGGAAACAGACTCTATGTGAAGTTTGGTATGATATCAAACCAGATATCTCACATTTGAAGGTGTTTGGGAGTGTTTGTTACACTCATATTCCTGATGCAAAAAGGGATAAATTGAGTGATAAGGCCAAAGTTGGGATATTGGTGGATATTGAACCAATGCTAAGGGGTACAAGGTGTTCAATCTTTATTCAAAAAAGGTAATTACAAGCAGCAACATTAAAGTGGATGAAAATGCCATATGGAATTGAGAGGCAAGTTCAATAGTCAAAGCAAAAACAAGTAATCTGATTCCTCAAAACAGAGATGGAGAAATAAGTGAAGATGAAAAGGAACCTGATTTAGATTCAGACAATGGTAGGGTAAAAATGAGGTCTTTAGCAGACATATATGCAAGATGTAATGTTTTTATTGAAGAACCTGCAAACTTTGATGAAGCATCAAAGTCACCTGAATAGATGGCTGCAATGGAATATGAGATCAAAATGATTGTAAAGAATGAGACCTGGGAATTAGCTGATAGACCATTGAACAAACAAGTAATTGGAGTAAAATAGGTGTATAGAACTAAGCTAAATCCTAATGGCTCAGTCAATAAGCTAAAATCCAGATTAGTTGTAAAGGGATATGCTTAGCAGCTTGGAGTCTATTTTACTGATACATTTGCTCCTGTAGCTAGATGTGAGACTATCAGATTGCTGATGGCAATTGCAGCTTAAAGTGAATGGAAAATTTATCAATTGAATGTAAAGTCAACCTTTCTAAATGGATACTTGAATGAGGAGATCTTCATAGAGCAGCCTGAAGGCTTTCTTGTAGAAGAAAATAAAGATAAAGTGTACCTACTAAGGAAAGCTTTGTATGGTCTATCCAAGAGCATGGTAAAGTATAATTGATGATCATCTTGGTTATCTTAGCTTTACAAAAAGTTTAAATGAACAAACCTTGTATGTGAAACAAGAAGAAGAAGAGGAAATGGTCATCATTTCACTATATGTTGATTATCTTTTGATCACAGGATGCAACTACAAATTAATTGGAAGGGTGATTGATGAATTGAAAACGGTTTTTGAAATGACTGATTTGGGTGAAATGCATTATTTCCTCATGATGGGAATTCTTGAAAGTCGGCTGGGGATCTTTATCAGTCAAAAGAAGTTTGCAAAGGAAGTGCTAAAGAGGTTTAATATGGAAAATTGCAAACCTTTTAGCACACCACTAATTTATAATGTAAAATTGATGAAAGAAGATAGTGCAACACAGGTTGATGCAAAAGTCTATAGAAGTTTGATTGGTTATTTGTTATATCCAACAACAACTAGACTAGATGTCACATTTGCTGCAAACCTTCTATTAAAATTCAGACATGAGCCTAGTGAATTACACTTTCAAGCAGCCAAACGGTTCTGAGATATATCAAATGAATTGAAGAAATGGGGATCTGGTTTAAGAGGTCTGAATCATGCAAATGAACTGGCTTCACGGACAGTGATTGGTCAGGGTGTCCTGAAGATATGAAGAGCACGTATGGATATGTTTTCTATATGGGATCAAGCATCATTTACTGGAATTCAATGAAGCAAAAGACGATGGCCCAATCAACAGCTGGAGCTGAGTACATTGTAGCGTCAGAGGCCAATCAAGCTATTTGGCTAAGGAAAGTGTTGGAGGATTTGAAGCATATACAAGATGAAGCCAGTATCATTTATTGTGATAACCAATCTATAGCAACAATGGTCAGAAATCCTGTGTTTCATGGAAGAACAAAACACATTAAAATCAAGTACCATTTGATTAGAGAAGCTCAAGAAGGAAAGGAAGCAAAGCTGGTGCATTGTAAATTAGAGGATCGAGTTGCAGAGATCTTAACTAAATCTTTAGCCAAAGCAATGTTTGAAACACTAAATAACAATCTTGGTGTTTTCAGTAAAAGTGCCAATGACGAATGTTGAGAAATGATTGACACTTTTGATGTCACAAGGTTGCTGATTTTTGTATCCAAAGTCTAGTAATTTAAGTACAATAGTTGGTAGTATACTTTTTGTAATACTTTACAATCATGGTCGTGTGTATTGCTGTCAACTTGATAGTTTGTAGTAGGTAAGAAGTTGTTGACAAGCATGTGTCTTGTAAGAAGTATATATTTAGCTTTGTATCCATCCAAGCCGTGTGGTTCTTTTGGGTTCAAAAATAAAAAACATATTTTATATTTTTCATTCTCTTTGAAATCACAATCTTTCAATCTGTATCTCTTCAAAAGTCCCAACTCAGGAGGTGAAACAGAGATGAAATTTGTAAAGAGTGGTTGCGCATTTCTTTTTGCCTAGAATTTCAACCATTTACAAAAAATCAACAGCCTTTTTATGCTTCCAGTATCTGTATCTAGTTTTAGGGTGTTACTATGTACGGATATAATTAGAGAAAAAAAAGTAAATTTCATCAGTGTACTCCCAAACCCACAATTCTATTACATGGCGGCCTTCATCTCTCATCAATATAAGTTGATTTGTGGTATGTCGACAATTTTGGGTTGGTGTAATAGGATATTGGAGTTGTCGTAGCTTTACTGAACAACAGTAATTGGGGAAAACTGTGGGTGATGGTGATAGAGGCCGACTAAAGGAGTGGTTATATGGGTTGTTTGTGTGGTTGGGAAAAATATGGAGCAGTGGTTGGAGAAGAGTAGAGATCAAGTGTAAATCTGGAATTGGGAGACGAAATGGTGATGGTTACAAAGTGGGTTGAGAATTGTGGTTGGCCGGTGCGTTGTGGTTGTTGACCAATGTGCGACGAGCATTGGTTTAATGGGTATGTTTGGGTAGTTGTCTTGGAGTTATTGTGGTTGTAGCGGTGGCGAGGATGATCGACGAAGGATGAGTTTGTTTGGGTGGTGTGTGGAGTTTGAGGTGACGGTTGGCTGGTGGCGATGGCAGCTGACAACTAGTGGTGGGGGTTTAGGTAAGGGTTGGATAAGGGTGGGAAAGAAAGAGAATGATTTTTGATTTAATTATTAATATTCTAAATATAGTTGTATTTCTTTTGAGAAATGTGATTTCACTAAAATACCCTTACTTTATTTAAATCTAGCGATTTCTGGGCTCAAACTGACTGAAACTGTCATTTTGGACTTCACCTATCGAGTTTTTTAAAAATTTGGTACCTTACGGGCATAAATGAAAGGTTTGAATCAAATTTGCTCCAAAATGAAAGATTTCGTATCTTGGCTACAATTCTCCCTATTTTAAATAATACATAGGTAGATACGAACAAATTTCTCAACTCAATAGAACATATTATAAAAGGAATCATGAACTAAAATAATATTATTCCTCGTGATTGTAAGGATCTAATTGTATTAAACATTCAACTATAATGTCAAGGAAATAAAATAAATAACATATTATATTTAGTGAATATATAGCACATGTTTCGTATGAATTAAAATTCAAAATTTAATCTGAATCAAAATTAATAACTGATTTTAAGTATACATTTTATGGAATCTATAGGTTTTCAACCACATATTTATTCAATTTTTATTAAAATTTACTAAAAATTGATTTTAATCCCTACTAAGCGGGGAGGGCATAATATAGTATAGTTTATTGTTGTTGAACAAGAGTGAAAAATCTCAACTCTAAGGGTATGTTTGATTGCGAATGTGGTATTTGAGTGGAAAGAAAATGAATTTCAAGGAATTGAATTGCCTAGAATTTGTTTTACTAGAAATTGTAATAATTGTGTTTGATTGGTATAATTTTCCACCTAAAAAATGTTGAATGTTTGGTGTTTGTTTGTCTTTATTTTTTTTTATTGAAATTGTCCATTAAAGTTATAAATATTTTTATCACTGGGTCTAGCATTTGTTTCAATTGCCAAAAAAAAAAATAAAAAAAAATTATCATATGGAATATCATTTGTTTGGCTTTGTTTTGCATGAAAATCGTCAATAAAAGTGATAAAAAAAATTTTACCATTGTGTCTAGAATTTTTTTCAATTACAAAAAAAAAAAAAAACAAAAGAACCTGAAAATCAATTCCCACAAAAAACAAAAGAAAAACAATTCCTCCAAATCTAGGAAAGCAGACGCGTGAGGGACAGAGGAGGAAAATATTTTTCAGGCAAAATTTGTCTTATCAAACACTACAAAACTTGAAAAATGAAAAATATTTTCCAAGATCCATGGAAAATATTACCCATCAAACAAGGCCTAATGGTAATACCTTCCATTTTTGAAATTATCTTTCACATTTTAAATATAACGGAACTAAAATTTAACTTATTACTTTTATATTCTTCATTTTGAGTGCAGAATACAATCAAAACGTTTTATGTTTTATGTTAGGCTTGTTAGCACAAAAAACGTCTATATGTTTGGTGTTTGGTGTGCAAAACGTATCTACGTTTCAATTTTTTTTTTATTTTCACCCTTATTTCAATGTTTCATTGTGGAAAACGTGATTTTACACTCAAAACAAGGAATATAAAACAAAAAGAAAAGGAAAATAAAGAACAAAATAAAACCTACTCCCAATTTTTTTTTTAATAGTATAAATAAAACCAAATAAATTAAATTTAAAAATCAAAAAAGAAAAGAAAAATTATCGTAAATTGTGTTGTTATGTATTTTCTCTATTCGTGTTCTTATTGATCTCATTAGGATGAGTTTAAATGTTATATCCATGCATTTACTAGTTTATTGAGGTGTCACTCTATTAAGTTTTTAGAAGGAAAAATCTAAACATGGCTTTGACTAGGTCTCAAGGAAGGTATGAAAAGCCATTTTGAATTCAACTTTTGTGGTGTCCTGTCCACATAATGCTGCCATAATCCAGATTTGGATTGTTTGATGATAGGCATGTGAAACCGAAGAGTTGGTTCGTTGGTTACTGTTGCTTCTTTTCGCTATTTTGGAATTATCTAGGATATTATAGAGTTTTTGAAAAGTAATGATCTTGTCGATCGACATTGATGTCCAAGACTAGTTTACGAAGAAATAGTGTCCACATTTCACAATTGGTGACCATTAATTGAATGGGAGATAATTACGGAGACATTTCAATTTAATATATATCATTTTTTTTCCTTTGAAAATTGTAAACGCGTCAATTGATGTTTATTTCTCGAAATAACAATTATTGCCATTATTTTCAAAATATATTTTTTCACTGTCTTCTTTTCTATTATACATTTTTCAATAAAATAATATTATACGTAAATCCAATAATTTTCCTTATATTTCAAACACACATTTTCCATCGATAAACTATTCAAAAATGCATTCATAACAAAAAATGGGACTCAAACACGTGGTTAATAATAAGAAATATTATACTTAATCTTTAAAATATTTCTTTTTCTGAATTTGTATATAGTGTTGATTGAATTGCAACTCTGAATAATTTGCCCTTTTAAGTTAAAGTGAACAATTTGCCCTTTTAAGTTAAAGTGAACCACATGAAACACAAACATCTTAATTTCCTCATTTCATACATGGAAATGTTTAAAGTACGTGGACAAGGAATGACATTCTCCACTTATCCTCTTCTCAAAGGAAAACAAAGGCAAAAAGAAGATTAATAAATGTGTAATTAGTCATCTTTAGCAACTTGCACATGGTTTGTTATCATTTTTCGAGGATTTGTATGAGAAAATGTTTCTTATTATCCAAAGTCGTTCCCACAAAACACTTTCCACTGTGAATTAGGAAAATATTTTAGCAATCTAATTACAACATGTACTTTAACTATTGACCTCGAATTTTGTACTTTCAACGTGGTCAACAGATTTAAAAGCCCCCACGTCCACGTAAGTCTCATTCATGTACATTTGGACAAAGCGTCAGTTATACGTGGCTTCCTCCAATGGTGGTAGAGTTGGTTGTGTGCACTCTGATGATTAAGTCAGTAAAAATAGTAGGTATGGGCGTGCGAGCTGCTTTACATGCGACTCTCCAATATAAAAAAGGGTTTGTTTTGGGAAAAATTGTGATAATAACAGTTAGGTTAGCAAAGTTGTAATTTGAGAGTTTAAACTTTTATTACTCTTGAGATGAAAATATATGTAGCCTCATCCACACGGCTGATGCCTCTTGTCAATGACATCAATCAATTATAAGCATTTAATACTAATACCATTTTGTTGCCCATAATTCTAACAAAAGGCTTAGACTTGACATAATAAGGTGGGTTGGGCTAGTGATGGCAACGGGGCGGGTTCGGGGCGGGGCACCCCCGCCCCGCCCCGCGCCCAGCCCCGCCTTTGACGGGGCGGGGCGGGGTGCGGGGCGGGTTCTTGCCCCGTTTAATGCCCCATTTAATTTTTTTTTTTTTTTTTAAAAAAAAATTTTTCAATTAAATA
>CAIGRS010342225.1:0-12173 GCA_903798395.1 Fraxinus floribunda
CATGCTTGATGTACAGAAAATTTTGTACATAAGTTTTACATACAACACGCATGGTGGGACCTGTGCAATTAATTTTTTTTTTAATACATGTGGGCCCCGACCCCATGTGAGGGGCCTGTAAAGGCCCTGTCAAAAATCTTCTGGCAAGGAAGATTAATTCATAACAACAATACACAATATCATCATTATAATCAATGTTCAATTTAAAAATTGTCTACGTACACAATAAGAAATTACTTTTGTTTAACAAAACTTAAATGTCGATTTTGAAACGCAACAATGATTTAAGTAAAAGTTTATCAAACACTTGACTAATTTTTCTCACAGCCGATTCTTTTTACCTTACAAAGAAAAATGATTCCTTAAAAACACGAAAACACCAAATCAAGTTTAAGCAACACGGAGGACAAAATGATACTGCCAATTAGAAATAGCTTGGCCAATTTAATGATGCTAGGCTGCCAGGGAGGGTGTCGGTTTGACACCCTTCATGACAGCCCCCTCACAATAGAGGTACAATGCGAGAAGATGTCAACGAAGGTGTCAAATTTTTTCTGATAAAATAGTTTAATACTACATGAAATATAGGGTGTGTTTGGGAGAGGTTCTCCCATTCTACAGTAAATCAATTCTCATTTTCAACCACACAATTTTCAATAAAATAATATTTTCCATCACATCAATAACTTTTTCTTCTTTTTCAACCACACATTTCCCATCATATCACTATTCAAAAATCAATTCTTCCCCCAAAAATCCCTCCCAAACAAACAGTTTTTACATGTTATAAATTAAGGGTGTGTTTGGGAGAGATTCTCTTATTTTACAGTAAATCAATTCTCATTTTCAACCACACAATTTTCAATAAAATAATATTTTTCATCACATCAATAACTTTTTCTTCTTTTTCAACCACACATTTCACATCATATCACTATTCAAGAATCAATTCTTCCCCCAAAAATCCCTCCCAAACACACCCATAGTTTAGGACTAAATTCATCATTAACTTTAATAAAGATGGAACCAGATAAATCTTTCAAGTGGTAAACAAAACTATACCAAAATTGGGAACAAATTCCCTTAAATAGTGGGTATCATCGACAAATATATAAATTCTATTTATTGTTGCACGTGTGCAAAGGCTAATGCTCCTCAGCATCTTAAGAAAACAACGTCGTAATCTTGACGGAGACGCTAATTTGCTTTTCCACTTGTATTTTATAGGAATCGGATTCCTCAACTAATCCAGTTTTTTCTTCTTCAAGCTCAAGGCTCCAAGCACAATACCTAATCACTTGCAACGCGGCTTACGATAGAGGTGCTTGCTTGAATTATGCCGATTTTTTTTTAATAAAAAAAAAAAGGTTATAAAAAAAAGGTTGAATCCCAACCTTGTGGACCACTCACCGCAAGGAGGTAAATCGCGAGATGTGCCTCAACAAGTCAGCGTACAGAGCTGTCATACCGGTGCCCACAAATAGTACAATTTTAAACTTTGTTAGAGGCAGAAATCGAACACTCACACTGAGGCTGCCAGCTCAACTGAGACTACACTACTTATGTCCTTCGCACAATTGAGCTATGTCCCGTGAGGTTTATATATATATTGCATTTAGAGGTGTAAATTGGTCAAGGTAGATTGAGTCAGTGGTTGTCAACCATTTTGATAAGATGTCGACTCGAAGAGATTTGGCCTCCTTTTCATAACAACCCATTTATAAATTTTTTAAAGTTGCGCATTAATTTCAATCATATATTTATAATCATTACTCGTTTATTATCCACATATTTTGTGAGGTTTGTTACTTTTTCTCTTTATAAATCATTTATCAAATGTAGACTTGATCTTCTAGCTAACGTTACTTAGCTTAAACTAAATAAGTTGACGTGTTTGATATGGCCGAATGTAGTTTATTATGTGGGCACCTCCCTAATATTACATGCACGTGAATTTTTCAAATTTGATGTAAAACATTTTTATTAGGTTGAATAATAATTTTTACCTCCAATTTCTATATTCGAAAGAATAATGTTATCTAACATCAGTTTAGGTAGCTATATTTAGATTCAATTAAATGAGTGACGTGACTGCATTTAAATGAATTTAGAATTTAATGTCATATAATTGCCACTTAAATTAGTGCTAAACACCAATGGTGATAAATATTGATTTGCTTTTCTTTAGAATTATATAGATTGATAATCGTTTCGATATTTCTGGATTTCGAGCATCAATTACTTGCAATTGTGTGAAATCAATATTTATGGTAGTTCATGCGAAGTTCCGGAAAGATGAGTACTGGACCGGAGTGTTAAAGCCACTGAATTCTGTTTGTAGTTTATATTCAAGAATTTGAGTGAGTTTTGAACGAACTGAGCAATCGTAGCAATTAACTAATTTGTCTTCAAGTTGAAAGTCAATATGAGCAATCTTATTTACCATTGAAAAATGGGGGCTTCAATTCAAACATCCACATACCAAATTGTAGTTGGTCAAGTGTACCCACATAGGTGTCCATAATTGACACCCAGTGCTCCCTATTGAGGGGACGTTTGATACGAGTGGACTCTTTTAGAAACAAATTAATGGACACTATTGTTCACTTTTCCGTAGGCCATTAATTAATGCCACTTGGTGTCATTGTTCAAGTACTTCCAAAGTTTGATGCGTATATCCATGAAAAAAATTAGAACCAGAGTCAATAATATGCTTAACCATCCATGACATTGGTATTTGTTTTTGTATTTAAATGAATTACATAATCCACCGAGCTTGATTTGTTCAAAAATTTTTAGAGGAAGCTGACCTAATATAAGAAGTAAAAATCCATGGTGTTTGATGGAGATTAAAATAAAAATTTTAGCAGTTTTTGATGAAATACGTAGTTAAAAAATTATTAATTCTATGAAATATGTGATTAAAATTAATTATTAAATTTAATTTTATTAAAAATTTAGATTTTAATTTTTAAATTCAATCAAACAGGCTCATTCCATGCATTTAGCCTTGGATGTACGCATAATTGACCAACCCTCGGTTTATTCTTGTCTAATATGATATTCTCCAAATGAAATGAAACCAGAATAAGAATCAACTGCAAAAAAAGAATTTCTTAGCCAAATTCCTCTTCCAGAAAAATTCCAATCTCGACAAGGAGCGCACTGTAAATTAAGAAAAATTACGAATATTCATTTAATTGTATAATATTATTTTGTTAATTGAAATCTTATTTTTTAAGGAAAATAATGTGAACACGTTGTCACTATTTTCATTAAAAATCCCATTGACTGCTTTTCTTTCTTCCCTCGACTTTCCCTCCACGGATTCATTTCACCAAGGTAGTTTCACTTTGCTTCTAGAATAATGCTAAAACTGTCACTGTTAAACTATCTAACTCATGGTCTTCCCTACACCTTCATTCAACCCTTTCGACTTTCAAGTGAAAATCCCATCCGAACTTCCACTTTTCGTTCTTTATTGAAATGCTTTACAGAACTTTTATTGATTATTTGTTCATACTTTTAATCTGTTCGACACTCTTCTTCAACCATAGCTAACAAAATGGCTTTTCTGAAACAGTTTTTGTTTCTGCTGAAGTTCTGCTTCTTCATCAATTTAGTGCAATTTTCGAATTCTTCTAACAGGGATGCTGCAATTTTGCTCGGGGTCAAGAACAGCCAACTCGATGACCCGTTAGGAAAACTCGATGACTGGGTCGGGACAACTCGGAATGCTCCGTGCAACTGGAATGGAATTTCCTGTGACCCCCGCACTCTGGATGTGGTTTCCATTAATCTCTCAAGCTTTAATGTTTCTGGAAATTTTCCGGCTGATTTCTGCCGGATTTTATCCCTCCAGAACCTCGATCTCTCCAACAACAATTTAGTGGGTCCCGTTACATCTGATTCCATCTCTCTCTGTTCTCATCTTCAGTCTCTCAATCTCTCTTCCAATTATTTTGATGGGAGCTTGCCGGAGTTTTCGACGGAGTTTTTGAACCTGACTATTCTAGATTTTTCCTTTAACAGTTTTACAGGTGGAATTCCTGGGACTGTTGTCAACTTGCCAAATCTCCAGGTTTTATCTCTTTTTTCGAATCTGCTCGATGGGTCAATCCCTGAGATTTTATCAAATTTAACTGAGTTGACTCGCTTAGAACTGGCTTATAATCCTTTTAGGCCTAGTACACTGCCTGAAAACATAGGACGACTGACAAAACTTCAAAACTTGTGGTTACCTCTCACTAATCTTATGGGAAAAATCCCAGACTCTATTGGGAATCTTGTATCTCTTAAAAACCTGGACCTGTCGAACAACAGTGTTACTGGAAAAATCCCAGAAAGCATTGGTGGATTAAAAAGCGTGGAACAAATTGAACTGTATAAGAACCAACTATCTGGAGAATTGCCAGACACATTCTTGAATCTCACTTGTTTACTTCGATTCGATGCTTCGGAAAATAAGCTTACTGGAGAGATACCTGAAAGTCTTGCAAGTCTGCACCTTGAATCGTTGAATCTCAATGATAACTCTTTGGAAGGTGCAATTCCAGATATTTTAGCCTCAAACCCGAAGCTTAACAAGCTGAATTTATTTATTAACAGATTTTCTGGTACTTTACCGGGCAATTTGGGTATGAACTCAGAATTGGAAGTTATTGATGTTTCTAATAACAATTTGGAAGGCCCATTGCCTCAGAATTTATGTTACAGAAAGAAGCTTCAGCGTTTGGTACTTTTTAAGAATAGAATTTCAGGTTCAATCCCAGAATCATATGGAGATTGCAGTAGTTTAACGTACGTACGTATTCAACACAATGAACTCTCTAAAACTGTGCCTGAGGGATTCTGGAGTTTCAGTGGACTTGAACATCTTGAGATCAGTGATAACAAATTGGAGGGTTCTATTCCGCCTGCGATTTCCAATGCAGAAGGCTTAACACAATTAGTGATCTTTGGCAACTATTTTTCTGGCAATTTGCCTTCAGAAATTTGTGATTTACATGAGCTCGCTATTGTGGATTTAAGTATTAACCGGTTTTCTGGTGAGTTGCCTTTGTGTATCATCAATTTGACAAAGCTACAAAGGTTTGACATAAAGGAGAATATGTTCACTGGTGAAATCCCGAAAACTATTGATCTTTGGAGGGAGCTCACAGAGTTGGATTTTTCTCACAATCAATTTTCCGGTGTAATTCCAGCTGAGTTAGGGAGTTTGCCGGTGTTAACATACTTGGATCTTTCCTGGAATTCGCTCTCAGGAGAAATTCCAAAGGAATTGACTAAGCTGAAGCTTAACAAGTTTAATGTCTCAAATAATAGGCTTGAAGGGAAAGTGCCACTTGGTTTCAATGCAAAGTTTTATCTCTCAAGTCTAATGGGCAACCTGGATTTATGTAGCCCGGATCTGAAACCACTTCCTCGTTGCTCGAGATCCAAACCCATTAGCTTGATGTTGGTTGGGATATTATCAGTACTTGCATTGATACTTACTGGGTCACTTCTTTGGCTCCTAATCAAGACCAAGATGTTTGTTACATTTGGAAGTAAATATAAGCAGTCTTGCAAAATCATCTCTTTCCAACAGGTTGGGTTCAATGAAGAAGAAGTGTTGGCCTCTTTAACCAATGAGAACCTTATTGGGACTGGGAGATCAGGTCGGGTTTATCGAGTCAGGTTGAAGAGTGGATTGACCGTGGCAGCCAAGAGGTTCTGGGAGGTGGGGCGGCTACCAGAATCCGAGAGGGTGTTCCAGTCAGAGGTGGAGACATTGAGTCAAATTCGACATGCTAACATTATTAAATTGTTGTTTAGTTGCAGGAACGAGGATTTCAAGATATTGGTGTATGATTTCATGGAGAATGGGAGTTTGGGAGATGTATTGCATGGGGAGAAGGGTGGAGTATTGTTGGACTGGCCTAGGCGGCTCGCTATTGCACTTGGGGCTGCTCAAGGGCTTGCCTATTTACACCATGATTGTGTGCCCCCCATTGTGCATCGGGACATTAAGTCGAACAACATATTGCTAGACAAGGAATTCAGGCCGAAATTGGCTGACTTTGGTTTGGCAAAGACAATGCATCAGGATGGGGATGAGGGTGAGCAAGTCATGTCTCGTGTGGTTGGCTCTTATGGCTACATCGCACCAGGCAAGGCTCTCTGTTCTTTATCTTATAGCCATTTTCTTAACTGAAATGTATTTTAACTTGACTTTATGTTGCAACAAAAATGTGAATATACTGTAACAAATTGTAGATAGCTCTAGCATTCATGACGTTGACAATATATTTACTTTTGACATAACAAATTGCAGAATATGCTCACACAATGAAGGTTACAGAGAAGAGTGATGTGTATAGCTTTGGGGTTGTGCTACTGGAATTGATATCCGGTAAATGTCCTAATCATTCCTCGTTTGGTGAGAACAAGGAAATTGTGAAGTGGGTAACAGAGACTGCATTTTTATATCCAGAACAAGGAAACGAAAATGTTGATGGCGGCGTCAATATTGTCTGTTTGGATCAGATATTAGATATTCGGCTGATTCCATCTGCAATTGAATATCAGCAGGTAAATAGGATTCTGCATGTGGCTTTATCGTGCACTTCAGAATTACCTGCAAACAGGCCCTCCATGAGAAGAGTTGTCGAATTACTCAAGCTCCATCCCTCAGCTCATATGAAGTAAATCTTTTGGCGGCCAGTAAAAAATCGTTGTATTGTTTGATCAGACTAGTTAGGATTAGGCTAGAACCTTTATTGCATTGAAAATTCATCAAAGCCAATTTGGATCCCTGGTACTGATATATTTTTGATCCGGCTTAATAGTGAGGTTTTATCTGTTAAATGTTTTTCACGTTTGCAGAGTCGATTTAGCAGAGAATATAATTTCTTGATCTGAAGTTTTGTGCTGATCCACTTATTTATCTATAGATTTCTATAAATAAAGTAAGTTGAAATGTTGGAAATGTGATGAAATTATGTGACTACTTCGCATGTTGCGATTTTATTTTTTCAATTAGAACTTTTTCTTGACAATAAATATTAATTAGTGTATGGATAAAATTACAAGTTATTAAATAAATTATCCCTTCTTTAAACATTTGGAGGAAGCGATTCAATATTGTATGTATTTGTGCAAAAGTCAGCCAAGTTATGACATCAACCATTCATAAATATGAAAAATGCATAGAACGAGTTATAATTACAAAGAGTTCAGCTTGATTTATGATTAATCAACCAGGGGTTGAAAAAAAATATTCAATTCAATCTCTTGTAAATTTTATTCTTTGGTTAAACAAAATATAAAACTACTAGCTAAAAATGCAATCTTTAGAATAATTTGATCTCATGGGGACAAAGTTGAGACATGGATGTATGCCAAAAAAAATCTTTGAAATGGAAAAGCGCAAGCAATTTTTGGATGATCGCTGGAGTGGTCCAAAATTACATTGCAAAGTAACACTCCATACAAAATGTGAAAATCTTAAACACTGGCCTAAAGAAATGGCTCTGATACGTTAAAATGAATGAATAGCTAGGCCAAGTGTTAATCAGCAAATCCTTCGTGATTAAAAATCATCGACAGAGAAAATATTATAATCGTCACTTGGCAACTGCATCATGGTTGTTACCTTCGGTTTCAGAGTCTGGAAGAGTTCCCAGGTCGGTGCGAGCTTCTTTCTCTTCTTGAGGAAGTGAAGAACTGGAGGAATCATTTTCATCATGCACAACAGAATCAGCGTTTCCATTTGAGCCTGGAGATGCCTCCTCCTTTGATGAGCTTGAAGTATCCGAAGAATCTTCAGATTTATTTTGGCCTGAACCCATACCATCACTACCAGCCTTCTGTTGTTCGACTGGGTTATATCCCTCACTTCCAGCTGACGTTGCAGAATTGGTTTCCGTACCTTCAGCTGTCTTCGTATCTCCATTTTGTCCATCAGACACAACAGATTCTGTTTTGTCAGAAGAACCTTTTGAATCTCCATTTGCCATGTTCACAGTCTCAATTGCTGAGGTTTGATTTGAATCAGAACCTGATTTCTCATTCTCAGTGTAGTTTTTCTCAGTTTGCTCATTTCGTGTCCCATCTTCGTGAGGAACAATGTTGTCCGGTGTTTTGCTTTCTTTTTGAATGGAATCAGAGGTAGAGTTATCATTAACTTGATCTTGTTCCTTAACTTCAGATGTTCCTCCTGAAGAATCAGGGTTATGCCTTGAATCTGCGTGTTCATCACTTGTGCCTTCAGTGGCCCCAACATTAGAATTATTTTTCTCAATTTTCCCACTATCTTGGTCATTTGAGCCCACTTCATTCTCATTTCCATTGGTTGCCTCGGAATTATTCTTCTTGGTTTCCTCATTTCCATTGGTTGCCTCGGAATTATTCTTTTTAATTTCCTCTAACTCATTTTGTTCCGTGTTTTGGGATTTCTCCTCCCCACTTAAATCAACATTGTTAACATTCTCGTTTTTTGGAGAATTCTGAACCTCACCAACAGAGACGTTTTCTCCCTTTGGATTCTCCTCCCTCACCTCATTAGTCTCGTCAGTTGTGTCATGAGTCTCACCCTCAGAGGAACCTAATTTGTCAGTTCCACCACTTTTTTCCTCCTCCGCTTTGTTGTTTCCTTCCATGTCTTTACTATCTTGTCCATTGTCCCCACCATTTCTCTCTTCTGTCCCTTTATTTTCACTTTCATTCTTCTCGTCTTGTGCATCTCCCTTATCTTCAGTCCCGTTCTGTGTTTCTTCACTTGCTTTCTCCTCCTTTCTCTTGTTCGCTTCCTCCATTTCTTCATTTCCCTTCTCTTTGCTCTCCGTCTCTTCCTTTGCCTCTCCATTTTCTACCTTTTCACCATCCTTGTCAGTTTCTGCTTCGTCTTTTTCTCGATTTCCCTTTTCTTCGTTACTCACCCCTTCATTTTCATTATTCACGCCCTTCTCTTCTGTCATATCCTGATCTCCGTTCTTCTCTTCAACTTCTTTATCTTCACTTCTCTCTCCACCTCGCTCTTCACTGCTTCTTTCACTCTCTTCTTCCCCAGTGTCCTTCCCTTCACCATCTGATCTACGGCCATCTTCATCCTTCTCTTCAGAGACTTTCCTGTTGCTATCTTCAGCCTCATTATTTTCCTTCTCCCCATTCAAATCTTCCTTTTCTTTCTCAGTTTCCTCTGTCCTCCTTTCTCCATTGACAGAAGCATCTCTATCCTCACCTTCTTCTAATTTTTCTCGATCATGCCCTTGATCCTCTGGCTTGTTTCCATCATCAAAGTGCGTCCTCTCCTCTTCTTGCTCTTCTATCTGCTTCTCATCTTCAATGTCTGTTTCTTCATGCCGAGGTTGAAGATCCTTTCTCCCCAACTTGATAACATCGTTCCCATCCTTTACCTTCCCTGAAATTCTTGTCGTTTCTTCATATGATGCCTTCTTGTTACGGGAGTGCTGCACTTGGTAAAGCAGCCAGATGCAGACTCCAAGAACTACACATAATTGGAGAACATGCTTCACTTTAAATCCTTTGTTTCTCTGGTTCCGACGTGGTGATTGCTTAAACATGATGATTTTCCGTAAATCTTATCTTGTATGCGAGATTGAATTAGTGCCTAAGAAACTCAAAATTCCAAATGTGTTCCAAGTTCTATCAAATAAAGAGATGAAAATGTCAAAAACAATTCTGTTAGAGAAATTCGAATTTCAAAAGTAATTTGCAAGAGCAATTAAAAAATCTCAGAGAAATTAACCTAAGAAGAACAAGAATAATTGGAAATATAGTTGCAATTATACTGTTAAGTAACCCCACGATCTTAAATTAGTAAAGGGCATAGACACAGATCAAATCGGCCTCAGTAAAATCAGAGAAAAAAAACAAGGTAATTACAATAAGAAAGGATAAAGAATGCTAAACACTAATTCTCTAATTTTCCATTGCAACCAAATTATTAATTCAATATCAAGAACACTACTTCAATATGACAGAAAACTTCCAAACAAGAGCCAGACCACAAGTTTTTACCATTTCCGAATCCCATCAACCCAAATGAGAAAACGGAAATAAATGATTGAAATGAAAAAGTTAATGAGCAATGCCCAACCAAAGCAGATCTGCACTTCTTTTACACAATTAATGCCCATACATGAATTCTTGGCAAGGATATTAATATATAGTTTAGAAATTAAAAAGCATACCCCGGAAGATCGATCGATCCCAGTTGAACTGAGGCAAAAGTGGGTCCTTTATAGTAAAAATCTTGACTTATGATTAGTTTCCAAGAAAAGGTGAACACCTATAACTTACAATGCATTTTGCTTAAATACACTAAGCAATTGGAAGGTTCTTGAAATTGAAGGATATGGGCTGGTGGGTGTGATGTAGATTTTCCAAAGGTTAAATGAAACTTTCAAAATGGGGTAAGAAAATGCTTCTTCAAACTGATAGATTTTAGATCTGAAATCTTGATCATGTATGTAGGTACATACATTTGTATAGTGACACTTGTGTGGAGAATGGATGGTGGAGAGAGTCAGAGAGACGGGTCAGGTTTCAATAATTTCTTCACATTGAACAATTTGAGGCTTACATAATTAGCTTCACAGATTTTTTTACGGATACACAATTGGCGATTTTTTATTTATACACAAAAAAGAAAAAGAAAAGAAAAGAAAAGAGAGAAACAGATTGAGCTCACGTTTGGTACACATTAAAATTTTCATTCTTATTTTTCTACTCATTTTCAACCACACATTCAATTCTCCATTAATATACTATTCAAAAATATATTCTTCCAAAATAATGTGGCTCAAACACACCATGAATCGAGTTGGCCGCATCTGGAAGACTTCTGTAAGGATTTCTTCTGTACAAATGATTTTGGCCCTTGACAATTCTAGGTTGAAGGTGTTTTATCTGAACTATGCTACACTTTCAAAAAGGGTTTGGGGTGGTCGGTTTCACATATACCCACAAATGTAGGATGGGATGGGTTTATTTTTCTCATTTTTTATTTCCGGTGGGCCCCACACATGTGAGTAGGCATAAAACACTTGTGAATTTTATTTTTTCCTGTACATATGGTTTATTCCGGTTTTATCTAGGACTAATATAATTTTCAACGCCATAGGTGTAGATGTGTTTGATCATTCAATTGAATATTGTGTCATTTAAAACATGAATAATGCTAAAAATTATCTTCTATCCATGGTGGGTAGAATAAATTATAGGAATAATTGTAGCAGCGGTGACAAATCTTTCATTTAGTAGCAGACTTTGTCCAAACATTTAATTTGTGTCACCAACGGTGCCAAACCTTTTAAAATGCTTGCAGTTGAAGTCCAAATTGATAGATTATGTTAGTTTAATCGTTAGTAGACCAACTAATTGACTTTCTTAATAATGTTGGCTGATTTTGAAAGGTTAAAATGGTAATTTTGCATTTTTGAATAATAAAATAGCCAAAATCAAATAATTAAAATTAAAACCCCACCCCACCCCAAATCTGCAAATTTGGAAAATTGACCTCTTCGTAGGCCAGATTAGAGATTTGAACTTAACAACTGATCAAAAAATGGAGCTCCTTGATAAAAATATGAATTTCCTGTTGAGATGGTCGTCGAAGAGACTATCTTTACCAAAGAGGAGAAGAAGAAATAAGAGATTGAAAAGAGTTTAAGGATATTCTGTATGATGTCTAAGCAAGTTTCTAGTAAGGTCCATTTCTTGCTGCTAATTTGCGTGACCGCTTGTGGCGGTCACTGCAGCCTGTGTGTGGGTGGATTGCTATCATCAGTACGGTGGTGGTGGGTGGATTTTGGTTCGATTGGTTAAGGTTGGGTGAGGGGAAGTGGGGGTAAGTGTGGGGGTGGGAAGAAGATGAACTATTTTGAATGAAGTTTTGGATTTCTGATTACATAGTCAATCAAGATGAAGTTTTTGGCTAAATGCACATGTAGAGTTCATTAGAGCTACTGTCATTGCAGTAGAGCGCACATTCGGTTCTGGGGACTCCATTCCCTAGCTTGTTGAAGCGTTCTCCAAACCCAGATTTGCAGATTTGGGGTGAGGGTGAAAAAGAAGATGGAACGAGTTTTTAATTTTAATTATTTGATTTTGGTTATTTTATTATTAAAAAATGTAAAACTATTATTTTAACTTTTTAAAATCAGTCA